>PVKS010001312.1:60306-126662 GCA_004027875.1 Aplodontia rufa
CAGGCAACTGCTGTAACCACCGAGCCACTGCTGCAGCCCGCCTCTCTCTCTTTAAAAAACAAAAAACAAAACAAACAAAAACAAAACCTGATTTAGTCAATGAAGTCATCAAAAGTTATTTAAGCTGAATCTTAACACTTGATTTAGAGGAATGTTCAGAGGAAATTATCTTTAAGATGTAGACTGAGAGATGAAAAGGAGGAGGTAAGGGGAAAGTGTGAGGCAAATAGAAGAGTATACGCAAAGGTCTGAAAGTAGAGAAAGCATATGAGAACTAAGAAAAATAGAGAAAGCTAGGAGGAAGGTGTAAAAAAGGATGAGACAGAGATTCTCAAAGTGCCTTTTTGGTTCCTCCATTGGAATGGAGGATTTGATAGAAACACACATTTTCAGGCTCCTCTCTAGACCTACTGAATCAGAAAAATGGTGGGGAAATCTTTGTTTCTGATGTGCCTGAGTAATCAGATATAGACACTTAAGGGTTTTAATGGCATGCACCTATAATCCCAGCTACTCAGGAAGCTGGGGAAGGACTGTAAGTTTGAGGCCAGCCTGGGCAACTTAGTGAGATGCTGTCTCAAAAAATAAAAATAAAATAAGGGGATATAGCTCAGTGGTAGAGTGTGCCCCCGGGTACAATTCTCAGTACCACAAAGATTAAATAAAAATTTAAGGGGTCGACATGCAACTGGAGGGGTTTACAATCAGCCTAGCATGTGCCTGGCTGCCAAATTCAAACAGGTGCCCCTAAGGCCTTATTTAGCAAAGGAATGTACTGGTAAGCCTAGGAATCATTTAATATAACTGGTTAGAAAAGAAAAGGACCTGTGTAGGAATCTGACTCCTTATTTCTTCAGATGTGACTGCTTCCTAGCCTGATTAAGTAAATCTTCATCAAACCAAAATTTCAAAGAATAACCACCTTTTGTTTTCTGGTCCAAGTAGCAAAAGGATAAAAAGCAATTAAAAATACCAATAACTCAGCCAGCTCACTTTCCAGAGAGTTTCAAGCACAAAGCAAATGACCCACTTGGAAGAATGTATAGGAGAAGCCTAAATTTGGGAATGTTCCTGATTTGGGGGCTTTCCAGGAAGAACCCTTCCCTGGCCTAAAAGGCTGCCAACATCCTCACTTCAGTATTCAATAGGTCAATCCAGAAACTCCTGGATTTACTACCCTTAGAAGACACACATAGCACCAGGCTTGGTGATGCATACTTATAATCCCACTGACTCTGGAGCTAAGGCAGGAAGATTCCAAGTTCTAGGACAGCCTTAGCAACCAAGTGTTTTGCTCATATACTGAGTTTCTTGCTATCTCAAAATAAAAAATAAAAAGAACTGGGAATGTGGCTCAGTGCTAAAGAACCCCTGGGTTCAATCCTCAGTCCAAAAAATAAGTAGTAGTAGAAGACAACACACATATAGCATATTTGTATATTAGCCTTCTCAGAACTAAACACTAGGGACTGGAGCAGTGGCTCAGCAGTTCCAGTGCTTGCCTAGCATGCGTGAGGACATGGGTTCAAACCCCAGCACCATATATACAACGAAATATCGGAGCAATGAAAGCCACATGAAAAACGAAATAAAACTGATTCTCCCTCAAAAAAAGAAAGAAAAAAGAACTAAATACTAAATATATTTTTATCAAAAGGTCATCAGAAGCCAGGCGTGGTGGCGCATGCCTGTAATACCAGCAATTCAGGAGGCTGAGGCAGGCAGACTGCAAGTTCAAAGCCAGCCTAAGCAACTTAGCAAGACCCTGTCTCAAAATAAAAACTAAAACGGGCTGGTGATACTGCTCTGTGCTTTTAAGGGTCCCTGGGTTTAATCCCCGGCACCAAAACAAAACAAAACAAAAAACAGAAGAAAGAAGCAGCTTTTTCTTTTTCTTAAGAGAGAGGGACAGAGAGGGAGGATCAATTTTATTTAGTTTTTCATGTGGCTTTTGCTGCTCGGAGACCTTGCTGTGTACAGAGTGCTGGGGTTTGAATTCACGTACTCACACATGCCAGGCACATGCCACAACCACTAAGCCACTGCTCCAGCCCCAGAAGCAGCTTTTTCAAGGGGAACAACTTACAGCACTGAAAGAAATCCACTGATATGGGTTCTTGCCACAATAGTACCCCACCCACATGTAGCTACAGACCACAAACGATGAGGGAGAAGTTACACATCTCTGACTGAATCACGTTTAAAAAGCACATTCCAGTGAAGTTTAGGATGTAGAAAAGGATTGCAACAGACACTGATGAGAAGGGAACAAAGAGTGATTATTCAGAAACTTCCTTCCCCAATTCCTCAGTCAATTTCCTGAGAAAGTCAACAGTCTCAGAAGTCCCATCCTGATAATGTCTCTCCATCCTGGCCTCAGAGGCCTGTACTGAGGACCTCTGAAGACCTTGCCCTACTCAAATTATGTCTCAAAGGTCTTAAGGGGAACCCATGCGAGGCTTCATTATGAAGAGAGTTCCTTCCTTATATCTATTCCTTAAAGATCCAGAAAGCATTTTCTCCCAAGTCAAAAAGTTTAAAGACACAGGTTACAAATTCAAGTAAAGTTGAAATTTCAAAAGACTCTTATCCGGCCTTTGTGGCTAAGCTTTCATTTTCTAACTGAAGCAGGGCTTATAAAGGAAGGTATACCACTTGCCCACTTAGATTTTGGAGTAGGCCATTTTACTTCTGTGTCCTAATATTAACTTTCAGAGGCTGAGACTTTGCCCATGTGTAATGGCAGAATTAACACTAAGAGTAAACTTGCTTTCCAGTCTCATATTAAATAGTTGGTGTTAACTGCCTTTGAGGTATCAAGAAGTCTTTGTGCCTCCAAGATGCTGATTATAATGGCTGATATTTATGGAGCATCTACCACACACAAAGCTTTTTTTGTTTGTTTGTTTTTTTCACAAAGCTCTTTTCTATTAGCCTGTTTAATGTTAATCCCACCCCATTAAGTAAGTACTTTAGGATCATTTTACAGATTTGAAAACTAAGGCACAAAAAGGTTAAGCGACTTGCCCCAGGCTACAGTTAGTGACAGAATCAAGATGGATGCACTCAGGAACTCTGCTCTAAAGCCAAGCTCTTCATCGAACTGTACTGCTTTCTCATGATATGGTCAGTCCATTCCATAAATAATCACCTGATTCCATAATAAACACTAGGGTACCAAGCACTGTACTAGGCAAAAGTACCTATTCACATAAAACCTCCATTATAAAAACCACTTTGAGGCCTGGAGCAGTGACTCAGCAGTAACAGTGCTTGCCTGGCATATGCAGGGACACAGGTTTGAACCCAGCACCACATACACAATGAAGTGTCAGGAGCAATGAAAGCCACATGAAAAGCTAAATAAAATTGATTCTTTTATTTAAAAAAAAAAGCCACTTTTATTTCACACATGTTCAATGTGATAACACAAGCTTGAATGTACCCCAGGATCCCACCTCCTAAAACACTAAGCCAAAAAACTAAAAAATAAGCACTCAACAGTGAGATAAAAAATTGAAACTTTTTTTCAACTTTTTTGGAGGGCAGCAAGTAATTCTAATATCTCCATCTTCTCCTCTTCATGTTCATCTCTAAGATCTCTTAAGAGCCCAAGATCTTAAAAAACAAACAAACAAACAAACAAAAAAACAGCTCACAAAACCTACTCCTTGAGCAGGTGGATGGAACAGACATTCTACAAGGTCAGTCTATGAACTTCTATTCAGAATTTTGAACACAAATTCAAGGAACAGTTTATCATTTTTTCAGATCATTACCTTTAAAACTTCCAACCAGAAACTGCTTTTCATTGGTTTCCTCTCATTGGTTGCCCCACCACTGTTTTCAAAGGTGACAGAAATACTCACAGGCAAGCTGGAAGGTCTTGACTGAAGGCTCAAGTTCATATCTTCTTGCCCTCCCTTACTGGAGGTCATTGACGGGGCTGAGGATGCCTGAGACCCAAAAGAATCTTGAGAAAGCTCCTAAAAGAAGAAAAACAAGATGTGAAGGCCTAATATTGATAGATCAGGCAAGCTTACTTCACGGTGAAAGGTATATGGGACTCTAACACAGGGGAACTGGGTATGAGATAAAGCTGTGAACTATGTTATTTGAAGGCAGAAAAAAATCCAATCCAAGCCATGATGCTGAAGGTTATCAACAGTTAATTCTTTTTTTTTTTTCTTTTTTTAAGAGAGAATCATTTTTATTTAGTTTTCCATCTGTTTTCTTGACACTTAGCTGTGTATACGTGCGCTGGGGTTCAAACCCAGATCCTTGCGCATTCCAGGCAAGCACTCTACTGCTGAGCCACAGCTCCAGTTCCAATAGAGAACTCTTTCAGATGGCTCTGTCACCCATTTAATTGCTACCCATAAATAGGAGATGCTTCTTGGAGTTAAATGATAAGGAATAAGAGATTTATTTCAATGATGCCACCAATGTACAAAATCTTTAGCGGATCTGACAAGTTATTACTTGTCTTTGGTTATAAAGAATAAAGCCCAGGGGCTGGAAGAGTGGTTCAGTGGTTACAGTGCTTGCCTGGCATGAGGACCCGGGTTCAAACCCCAGCACCACATACACAACTAAGTGTCAGGGAAACAAAAGGTAGATGAAAAAAATAAATAAAATTAATTCTTTCTCTCTCACCCTCTTTTCTCTTTTTAAAAAATAAAAATAGGGGCTGGAGTGGTGGCTTAGCGGTTATGGTGCCTGCCTTGCACGCGCGACTATGAGAGTTCAAGCCCCAGCACCACCTACACAGTGAGGTCTCAGAGCAGCAAAGGCCACATGAAAAACTAAATAAAGTTGTTTCTCGCTTTCTCTCACTGTCCCTCTCTTTAGAAAAATAAATAACGAAATAAAAGTAAAGGGCTGGAGCAGTGGCTCAGCAGTTATGGTGCTTGCCTGGCATGCGCAAGGGCCCGAGTTCAAACCCCAGCACCACATACACAGCAGTCTCAGAGCAGAGAAAGCCATATGAAAAACTAAATATAAATTATTTCTCTCTTTCTCTATTTCTCTCTCTCACTGTCCCTCTCTTTATTAAAATAATAAAATAAAAAATAAAAAAATAAAGCCCAAATTTCTATTTTTAGGCTCCATTATCTACACCTTATTCTCCAGACATAGCTCCAACTCAATTTTTGCTATTTCCTAAAATCAAATCTACCCTCAAAAAAACATTTGCAGTCAGCGGTGGTGACACAAGCCTAAAATCCCAGTGATAAGACGAGGCCAAGGCAGGAGGAATGCAATTTTGAAGCCAGCCTTGGCAACGTAACAAGACCCTGTCTCAAAAAATTTTTAAAAAAGATCTGAGGATGTGGGTCAGTAGTGGAGTGCCCCTGGGTTCAATCCCAAGTACCACATTAAAACAAACAAAATGATCTGCCATCACGAGAATATTCCAAAGAATGTTATAGCAGCTCTCTCTGATGGCAGTTTCAAAGGAAAAGGATCCAAAATATGTTGAGTAACAGAAGAATGGACTAGCAGCTGAAACAAACTACAGTATAGCCTCTCAAAGTGACTATTTTGAAAAAAATACCAAAGTCACTTGGATGTTCAAGTTCTGATGTGCTGATATAAAAAAAAAAATCAGCCTCATCACCTTTAATTTCTTTCTTTTTTTTTTTTTAAAGAGAGAGGGACAGTGAGAGAGACAGAGAAAGAGAGAAACAACTTTATTTAGTTTTTCACATGGCCTTAGTTGCTCCAACACTCAGTTGTGCTTGCCAAGCAAGCGCCTAAACCGCTGAGCCACCCCTCCAGCCCTACCTTAATTTCTTATCTGTCTGTGCAATTTTCCATTGCCCTATTTCTTCCATCAGTAAGGAGAGCTACTACTCTTTATGAAGTTAAGAAGGTTATACCTTTATTAGTCCAATCAATCCAGTTAGCATGTTTACCCAGAGTTTAATTAATTTTTAAGTACACATTAGACAACCAATTTGCATGGCAAAATTCTTACTACACCAACCCCCATCCCATCAGTGGTCACACACATATAAGGGGCAAGAGGCAGGGACATCTTACCTGTGGTGGAGGGAAGCGCTGCTGGGAATAGGCAGTTTGCTGGGACTGTTGAGACTGGGGCTGAGGATATGCAGCCTGCTGGGAAAGCGTCGAGGATGCTGGCTGCTGAGGTTGCTGCTGCTGGTAGGGAGACTGTGCCTGCGGCTGCGAGTAGGGAGTTTGACTCTGGGGGTGTTGCTGTGTTGTGGACTGCTGAGAGGGGTATGGAGTTGGGGACTGCTGATGTGGAGGCTGGGATGGTTGCTGGGAATATGGAGGCTGAGAGGACTGGAGCTGTGGTGGCTGAGACTGCTGCTGCTGCTGATATGAAGGTTGAGCGTGAGGGGTCTGGGATGGTGGTTGCTGGGAGTAGGGTGGCTGCTGCTGCTGAGGGTGAGGACTTTGCTGGTTGTAATATGGAGTCTGGCCCTGTTGACCATACCCACTGGGGCCTTGTTGTCCATAAGGAGGCATCTGTAGGAAAGGAAAAGATAATCTTAGCAATGAGTCTTATTGATAAGGAAATGTGAAGTATTCTATCAGAAGCTATACCCTGAGGATAGGCATAGAAAGCAGGCAAGCTACACCTCATACTAAGGTGGCCCAGTGTTTTCCTGCCATCCTTGTCTAAATGCAGCCAGGAAGAATGGTCAAACTTGGTTATTAGGTTTGTTTACATGTTGACTGCATTCATCCACTGAAAATTTACACTATTTCATATCTGAACAACTTACATGAGTTTAAATAGCTATTTTCACCGATGAGCCTACTCTTTTTATCATGGCCTAGATTGTTAACATTAGGAATTTATATCTTAGCTACAATGAAGAATCAATAGCAGCCTGATTCTGCCAACTGAAAACCTAGTATTCTGTAAATCAGATAGTGTACAAATCATTAAGCTACTTTATTATTTTTTGGTGCTGGGGGTTTAACACAGGGGACTTTATCAATGAGCTACATCCCCAGACCTTTTTATTTAATCAATTAACTACTGGTGGGTACCAAGGATTGAACCCAGAGGTGCTAAACCACTGAACCACATCCCCAGCTGTTTTATTTTTTATTTTGACACAGGGTCTTGCTAAATTGCTGAGGGCCTCATTAAGTTGCTGAGACTAGCTTTGAACCTGTGATCCTCCTGCCTGAGCCTCCCAAGCTGCTGGGATTACAGGCTTGAGCCGCCACACCCAGACTCTTTTGTTATTCTTGTTACAGGGCTGAGAACCAAGGGAAGTAGGGGCCTTCCGCATGTTAGGCAAGCACCACTGAGCTAAATCCCCAATCCTCTACCCCGCCACCCTCCCCACCCCACTCTATTTTTTGAGACAGGGTCTGGCTAAGTTGCTGAGGGTGGCTTTGAACTTCTGATCCTCCTGCTGCAGTCTTCCAACTTGCTAAGATTACAGACTTGTGCCCCCATGCCTGTCTCATTAAACAACTTTAGTACTTTCATTAGTCTCCATTTGAAAGATAGTTGAGGGTCTACTTGCTTACTTACACACAAAGCACTGTTTTAGGCTCTCTGGATATATATCTGGTAAGTAGCTAAACACCTCCTCCCTCAAATTCCACCCCACCTCTCCTCAATTTTCTCAATGGAAAAAAAATTAGAAGAAAAGTGACAACATCTCTTATTTATTTTTTGTGGTACTGGAGATTAAATCCAGGGTCTTGTACATGCTAAGCAAGCACTCTATTCCTGGGCTACACCCCCGGCCTTCGATACCTCAGTTTCTATTATTTAAGCGTGTTCTTTGTTTTAGAATCCTAGAAGTAATTTTAATTTCTATTCTGTTCCTATTTTCAGTAGAAGTATCATTCATATATAAATTGGAGAAAATTTTTTCAATTAAAAAAATGACAATAAAATGATAATAATGCAGGGCTGGGGGTGTAACTCAGTGATAAAGAAAGTGCTTGGCATGCAATAGCACAGGACCCTAGGTTCCATCCCCAGCATCAAAAAAGAAAGACAAGGAAGGGAGGGAGGGAGGGAGGGTAGACAGATAATGAAGGGGAAAGCCAGACAAAAGATGAGAGGAAATCTTAACATTTATGATAGTATTGGTGTCTCTACTGTTCAATCTTCCCTTTTTCTTCCACTCCCATTCCCTCCTAAACTTTCATTTTGACCCACACAGTTGATATGTTGAAGGCCTTGAGAAAAATGAAGGACCTCTTCCATTCCCAGGGCACACAGTATGAACATTTTCTTTGTAGTAGAAGTAGTCAGGTGCTCAGTCATTGCCTTTCTTCCATCCCAACTCCTTCAACAAACACCACTCAGTGAATACAAGCAGGCCAGAAGGTCAAGAGAAGAAAATAGGGGATGGGGGTTGTAGCTCAGTGGTAGAGTGTGTACTTAGCATGCACAAGGCCCTGGGTTCATCCTAGAACTGTAAAAAAAAAAAAAAAGGGGGGGGGCTGGTGTGGTGGCTCAGCGATTATAGCACTTGCCTGGCATGTGCAAGGACGCAGGATCAAATCTCAGGTTTGAATCTCAGTACCACATACACAACAAAGTGTTAGAGCAACGGAAGTCACATGAAAAACTAAATAAAACCAAATGTCTCCCTCTCTCTCGCTGCTTCCCTCTCTCTTAAAATAGAGAGAGAGAGATGTGTGTATAGCCTGTAGCCAGGGAGCAGTTTTCCTTGGAGTACTCATGGGATGGTATACACAACCTTAGCCTTACTAGTAGCACACCATAACTAGCTGAACCATCTAGCCTGTGCTCCCACCAAGAGCCATGGAAGCTCACGGTACATTTGACTCTGCAGCTCACAGAGCAGATCCTGAACAGCAATAAGGGTCAGACTACCTGCTGTGCATAAGAGAGGCTGCCCATGGCACTCTGCGCCCGGCCCTGCATGGTCATCGGGTACCGCTGTGGAGTCTGGGACCCATATGGCTGCCCTGGGTACCCATGTCCTTGCTGCGGTCCTGACGGAGGTCCCTGTTGTTGCGAGTATGGGTTAGTCCCACCATATGGCTGAGGTCTCATCTTGCCCATCTGATCCATTGGACTGGATGGCTACAAAATAAAGAGCATTTCATTAACCTGAAGCTTTGATGGCCTCTGGCCAATATGAACATAAAACCCAAATATCCAGGTCTTTTGAAATCCATATGCCACATAGGAAACCAATTACTATGAAAAAGTAATGAGACAGACCCAGTAACCCTTGAGTAGGTCATTTAACCCTCCTCAGAAACTTGATTTGTAAATCATATGTAAAAACAAAATACCAACTGCTTGGCAAAGCATCTTGTAAGCTAAAAACTACTTTGTAAGTGTGGTATGACTAGAGATTCAAAGGACAGGTTGGGTGTAGAGCAATTAATATATGTACACTATGGTGTAGCAATCAGAACAAAGGCCCTTCCACTGGAGAGGATGGTGTTGCTATTCACTAGGACCTTGTTCAGCAACATCAAAACCAATGATGCATCAAAAAAATAAAATAAAAAGATAAAAATAAAAAAATCAATGCATCAACATAGTATGGCTGGGAGTTCAAATACACAAGGACTCAAATGCTTCTATACTTCCAATAGTGGAAACGTTTTTTTCCTTTACACATTTGTAGCCTGTTTGCATTAAGTGGCACAACCACTTAAACCTTATGCTTTCTTCAAATTAGCAAAGAGGCTAAGTTACAACTGTTGAGGGAACATTGACTCTGAATTTAGAGCTTTGTGCACCTGAAGTGAAAAGTTCATTCCCATTTAATATTCAAGTTGGAGGACAAAATAAGGAACTTTTGTCTCTTTAAAGAACAAGACACACAGGCACAACACAGCACCAACAACAAAAATTCAAAGTTCACATCACAGGCATTTGTCTATAAATAGCTTCCTTTCCAGCTATGAAATAGGTTCAATCAACTCATTGACTTTTTGACACCTTTACCCTATTGGACCTGCATAAGACAGAACCTCTGCATACTTTCCTCTGCTAGAAATACCTACCTATATCTACTGGTGATGTGGAAGGGAAGGATTATTTTCATAAACACCTCTTAAATACACTCAGTTGGAAGGTAGGCTTGGGCTTGATATAAAACTTGAAAGTGAATCTTAAATTGGGGGTGGAGGGTAGATATTAGTACTCTAGGTCTAAATATCATTAATTCTCAAATCAAGCTCAGTGGGTCTCAAATTTTAGCATGCATCAAAATCACCTGAAAGGCTTGTTAAACCAAAGACCACTGGGAACCATCTCCAGAATCTCAGATTTCAGGAGCTTTAGGGCTGGACCCAACCCAGGCTATGCATTTGTAACAAGGTCCCAGGTGATGCTGATACTTCTGGTCCAGGGACCACAGATTTTAGCGCCAATAATGTTATCAACCATAATTTTGGAGCTACGTGGATTCTCTTGGCACTATTTAGGAAGTTCAAATTTATGGACTAGTGAGTAATAAATAACATCTGCTCTTCCCCAATATACCTGGCAATGAAGCCAAAATGTTACCATTCTTTCTTGTAAAGAGCTCAAGGGCTCATTATGGCCACATCACGCCACACATCACTCCAAGGTCCTCATCTCATCCCCCAGACTGCAGCTTCTGTCTATATGGCTCCAAGTGAAGAGACATTTGCTGAACAGAGACCAGCCTGCTGTGGTATCTCTGTCAGTCTAGGTCTCCCCAGAACATAAGAGGCAGTCATTACCATGGTTATGGACCTCTACAGCAGTAGTTATTAACCAGGGCTGCAGATCAGAATATTCTGTGAAGCTTCACAAATGCTTTGGCTTTTCCCTAGAGATTCCAATTTAGTGGGTCTGGAAGGACTGGGGCTCCTCCCTGACCCTCCATCTAAGAGATCCTTGAATGACTCTGCTGTATACTATTAGCTGAGAACCAGGGATCTAGTGAAGCCCTCATTAATAAAAATTTTTGTGAAGTGTAACAATTATTAAATACTTAAAATATTAAATGACCGAGGAACTGAATTATTTTATCTACTTTCAATTAATTTAAATTCATATATACCATGTGACTAGTGGCTATCATACTGAACAGTATAGTTCTAGGGCAATGTTCCCAAATCATTTTCATCACTCTTAGCTCAGTAAGAGCCCCAGCCAGACGCAGTGGTACACACCTGTAATCCCAGCAGCTCAGGAGGCTAAGGGAAGGAGGACTGCAAGTTCAAAGCCAGCCTCAGCAACTTAGCAAGACCACGTCTCAAAATAAAAAAATAAAAAAGGGCTAGGGAAGTGGCTCAGTGGTTAAGCAACCCTACGTTAAATTCCTGGTACCAAAAAAAAGGAAAAAAAAAAAAAAACCCTCCAAACTACCTATTAAACCCTGCACACAATATTATAAAGAGCCAAGGATATAGTAATCTGATAGATTTGGATTCAAATTCTAAATCTCTGATCTTGAACACATCAGTTCTTCATCTAAAATGCATGTAACAAACTTTGCACAGTACTTAGTATTTAAATGATCAATAAACAGTAGCAATGATCAATAATAATAGTACTTCCACCTGGTTCTACAGTGTGGTCCAGTACTGTACACTTTTTCAATCGTTTATCATAGTTCCCCAATGTTGTATACGCCCAGCTATATGCAAAGATACCTTGCCCTGCCCTCCTATACACAATGGCTTCTGGTAGCAGAAATTCAACCTTTCAACATAAAGCCACTATCCACATTTTCAGCACACTTTGATCCTTCACATTCTAAATATCATAGTCTAAATCGAGTTAGCACCACAAGATTTAACACTTAGTTGTAGTTATTTCAACTAACTTCTTAAGACTATGTTCTTGGGGCTGGCGTGGTGGCTCATCAGTTACGGCGCTTGCCTGGCATATGCGAGATGCAGGTTCAAACCCCAGCATCACGTACACACACAGTGTCAGAGCAACGAAAGCCATATGAAAAACTAAATAAAATTGATTCTATCTCTTTTTTTAAATAAGAGAGAAAGATCAATTTTTTGTGTGTATGAGAGGGAGGTCTTGTTATGTTCCCCAGGCTGGTTTCTAACTCCTGTACTCAAGTGATCCTCCCGCCTTGACCTCAAGAGAGTAGCTACGACTACAGGTGTGAACCATGGCACTAAGTTCTGGAAAGCCAGAGTTCAGATATTAAGTTTCCCCCAAATATACAAGATCTAGGGTTCAACCATTATTCGAATGTGCTGCCCTATTAGAGAAAGCTCAAACCATACAGACATAAGCCAGAGATGATACATCCTAAACCCAACCTTAGAACTGAGGATAGAAAAAAAGTTGGATTGGATTGAACTGAATAGGAGAGTGGAGATTAAAACAGGCAGGGGAGAACAATCAGTAGTACATTTTGAGAAAAACCATCCTATACTATGGACGGTTTCAAAACTGCACAGGCATGCCCAAATACACTGCCTAAAAACAAAAGGCTCCTCTCACATCTGGGGTCTGCACACCCAAAAGAGTAAAACTACTTATATGAAAGTTATAAAGGGTTCAAAGAATTCCCCATCTCAATTTTAGGAAATCTTTGTTGTCCAGAAATGTTTAAAAAAAAAAAACACTTTTTCTAAAAGCAAAGATATTTCTTTTCTTTTTCTGGTTATCAGATTTGACTCTTCCCTTACCAAAGGCTTATAATCAAGAGACATACAGCTTATTTATAAACTAATATACATCCAATATTCACTTCAAACAATTACCCCTGTCTCACATTTAAGTTAAATATCTACTCATCAGAAGGGGAGGTGGGCAGGAACCTAACACACATTTCTAACATTTAAAATCATCATGAAAGATTTGTGACTTGCAGTTACAGATGAAATATCATCCAATCTTAGAGAAAGGGCCTTAATCACCACTGATCAGTTTTATTGGAAAATTGCAAATTTCAAAACAAAAAATCCCTACTACATGTAAGACAGAAAAGTCAGTATCAGCAGACTGCAGGCACAAGGCAGGAGATGGAAAACACCAAACCTAAGCTGCAAAGAGCCAGAGATTCCACTCTGGGTAAAGACAGAGAGGAAATCCTTTCAATGGGAAACCACAGGAGTAGATTACTGTGATTACACTTCAAAAGCAAAGGCTCTGCCACAAAGACACATAATTGAGAGGAAAATGTTGCCCCTAGACGGGGAAGTCAGCCCCCCTGCTATATACCCTCCTGCATGCATAAAAAATAAAAATAAAAAAGGGGAAAAGAACCAAAACAAAACTCCTCATTCCATCTACCATTTATCTCCTTCCAGATCACTGGCCATGTTATAAACTGACTGCCAAAAGAAATGCATCAAAAGATGCAATTTAGGAGCATCAAAAGCAAGAATGCCTAGTAGGCTTGTCCTCCTCAATGTGTTCAGAACAAACAGCTTGTACACAGTGTTCCCTTGCTCTAAGCAAACAAAATGGCAAGCCTCTCCAGACCAGTTGGCTACTGGAATCCCTATTGTACCAAGGAAAGCCACAATGACCCTCAGAAGCTTAACAGACTAGCAGAAGATTTAACAGACTAGCACTTTAAGGTAGATCTAGGCTAAGTGTCATATAACCAAAAGCAATCAGTTTCTAGAAACTCACAAACTAAACATAGCTGCAAATTCTCCATCTGACCATGAATGACTCAGAAGAGAGCAGAGAAGAAAGGTGAGATACCATTCTTCAAAATGTAAACACATCATGTAGTATTGGCACCAGGAAAGAGCAGCTTTATAACTCGGATATAAAAATCCAATAGTGGAAAGCCCCAGACCCAATCCAAAGACACTGAAAGGAAGTGGCCAGGAAGCAACCCTAAGGGCCAGATTTAGTTACCCAACAGTGCCAAATAAAGAGTAAGAGTAGAGAGGGATGAGCCAGGGACTGCCAAAAAGATGCCCATCAGAAAGGAGAAGTCTTGACCACCACTTACTTGCTCTAACATGGTAAATGTCAACTAGCTATGGCCAGTATAAACCTAGAGCCATATCCTTGGATTTTGGACAGTTAAATATTATTTCTTATTTCTGTGCCTTCAATTTATTCCTGGCCAGATTTGTTGTATGACTTTTAATAATAACAATAAAAAATGCATCCCTGGCTCTTTAACCAAAAGAACCCCCTAATTGATTCCCACAGTAATTAACCTGCATTTTACCTCTGAGAGCGGTAGTTAAGGAAGTCGGCACTGCTATTTATAACTCATCTCAAATTGAGGGCAGACTGCCTAAAATCTAACACATCCCAGCTGTACTCCTGTTTGAACTGGGGCCAAGGGAATTTTTTAAAGCAATCTTGGCACCGAATGAATGACACCAACAGTATGAGAGCGCGAGTGGTTGTGTTGTGGTGACGTAGCACTGGAGGTGGAATGGGAGAGGGGGGCAGTGTACTGTGATCCCTCTCGTGCACGCCTGCTGCTGCTGAGTCCCAGTACAGTAAGCTGGGAACCGCCCACTGAGAGCCAAACACAGGAAAAGGCTTTTCCTGTGGAACGCCTTCAAGTGAGAAACACATGGCTAATCTGCATAAACTCGAAGCCACACCGCCCCTGCCAGGAAGGTTAGTGCTCGTAATCTCTGGCCATGGGGCTGGCTGCCTGGGAGGACTTGGACTGGCGCCTGATAACCCAGAAAGAGCCCAGAGAACAGATGGGTAAGGACCCCAGCAGAAAACAGCCCCAGGTCACGTGACTCGCCACATGGCCCCGCCAGCACAAACTATTGTCTGGCTGCAGAGCTCCTATACAAAGGCACTCAGCCTCCGCTTCCTGTGATTCCAGGGACAGGCGGCAGCTGTTGATCCAGTTCCCATAGGGGACCCTCTCGTGTTATGGGGCGTTGCAGGCAGGGAGGGACAAGTACAAAAGTTAAGGCCTCACCCAACCAACAAGCTTTCACTTTCCTGCCAGCTCCAAGGAACTCATTTAGATTTTAGGTCTAGGATTTCAGGAAAGAGTTTACTTCCACAAAAAGAACACTCTTTGTACCTTTGGAGTAGACCAGCATAAATCATTCCCATTGTCCCTCTCTTCCTGAGCAACAGACATCAGTACCTAATGGCCCCTTATCCTGCCTTCCCCACCCCCCTCCTCTAGCATTTAATGGTTTTGAAGACTGGTCAAAGACCCCTACCACAATTGAGGAGAAATTTCAGAAACCTGCTTATTTAGTTCTGGCCCCTCACCTGGTTCCTAAAATAAGGAGACTAACTTCCACCTTATTTTACTTTTTTACAGTGGAGAAACATTACTGTTTATGCAACTGAAGGCAATAAGAGATCCCTAACATCTTCTTTGGCCTCACCAGACATCATTAAAGATTTCTTGAAGCTAAAATGACAACAGAATTAAAATCTCTTCAACTATACCAACCCCCAACCCAGGAAATCAAACCCACTTGGCCTAAGATTCTCATCCATCATATCCTGGGAATCACACCCCCAGTTTCTATTTCACAAGAGATGGAGAATAATTCTTTCACTCTAGTTCTGGTTCATTCAAGTTCTAAACAAACGGTTCATCTGCCTTTATTCTGTTTGTTTTTTGTACCAGGGATTGAACCCAGAGAGAACTCACCAACAGCTATTTTTGACTACCATCCCCAAAAGAATTTTGTTTTAAATTTGTTCAAACATCTGTAAGTTTCCAAGCTTAAGAGCCTGTCTCCAAGATCTCCTGAAGCACCAACCTGAGGAAACCCCCAAATAGGGAAGCAACTAGACCTCGGCTCAGGACCTTCCAACCCACACTATCTCAAAAGTGAAACAGAACAATAAGGGCCTCACGGATGGGTATTTGGGCTCCTGTGCTCTATCCTTCCAGACCAGAAGATGAAAGAAAGAAAACACACTAAGGTTAGAAAAAGGAGACCAAAAAGGGAAGAGTCATCAAATCATGTAGCAAAACTCAAGACTATGAGAGCCAACCGTAATAACCACTTCACAGCTGTCCATCTAAGACGCATGCCAGAAAAACCACAGCCAGGTGGTTGGCATTTCTTTATTTCTTCTTTGGCACCAGAAAGACCCCTTCAAACAAAGTAGCTAGAACTACAAACTAATGAATTTCCCAACAAATGGGACAATCCTCTTCATCCACAGCACTTTCATTAGCCATCATGTTCAGAGAAAAGCCTCTTCCTAAAATGATGAAGATCACTTTTTTTTTTGGCTAAGACCAGATTTATCAGTTTCACCTATTTCCAACAAATCATAAAAGCCTCTAAGGAAACCAAACGACTTGTGGGGAGGGGGGGCTCCTCTTTGGGTATTGCTTATAACTCAGGACTTTCAAAATAATAGTAAAACCCCAAGAAGATGATTAAGCAGAAACCAAAATGCCTTCTAATAAAATTAAACATACCCTTCTTAATTCTCAGGAGGAAAGCCGCAGTACAACATGGGAAGAGTACTAAACTAAAGTAGAACAATATAGGTTGCAATCTCAGTTCTCAGACCAGCTTCCTGGGGAACAGGCAAAGCAGTGGACTAGACTATAATCCAACCTTTTTGATACACAATCCAATCCTACTCTCCAGATTCTGAATTGGCAGTTTCAGGATGGCCAGCAATCTGGATTTTTAATCTCAGGAGACTCTCCTGTGTAGTATGGGAGCATTTGAGCTATATGGCCTCCCTCCAGAGCTTTTCCCATCTAATTTCGAATGCACAGTATCCTTAGTCAAGCAATGGTCTGAAGAGGCAGTGACTGGCCAACAGAGAAAAATCAGGAATGCACCTAAGAGTCCCAGATTTCCAAGTGAGCAGCATTCTCAGCAAGACAAGCTTCCTCAAATTTCTACACCTGGTCCCTGATGTGTTCACCTGAGCACATCACTAACACAGTATATGCTTTCTTTTGCTTACTGTATGAACCCCTGACAATACGTTCCAGAAAGAGTCCACAAAACACACTTTAGATAGATAAGCAATGAGAAAATGAAACTCTATGGGTAACCCCATTCCTACTGAGAGGAAACGGGGATCTACATGGCCAGTCCGAGCCAGTGGTTTAAAAGCTCTGCCCCTGTAGTGCCTTCAACTTCTCTGTCCCTTAGTTTCTTCATAAGAGAAAAAATATAACAATACAACAACAGTCCCCCCTTATGTAAAACTACAGATAGTGCCAAACCCCATATACAATTATTACCTACACACAAACCTATTACAATTTTTTTTTAAGAGAGAGGGACAGTGAGAGAGAAATCAATTTTTTATTTTCATTTGGCTTCCGTTGCTCTGACACTTTGTTGTGTACATGGTGCTGGGGTTTGAACCCATATCCTCGCACATGCCAGGCACGTGCTGTAAGCAATGAGCCACAGCTCCAGGCCCCACAATATATTTTTATTTATATATTAAGCACAATAGGGATTAACAATAGTAATTAATAAAATAGAAACAATTAAGGGGTTGGAGCCATGGCTCAGTGGTTAAAGCTCTTGCCTGGCATACATGAAGACCCACGTTCAAACCCCAGCACCACATACACAGCTAAGTCTCAGAGCAACGAAAGCCACATGAAAAGCTAAATAAAAGTTGTTTCTCTCACTCTGTCCCTCTTTCTTAAAAAAAAAAAATGTGAAAATGATCTCTCAAAATATGGATTCTTCCATTTATTTTATTTTATTTTAAAGAGAGGGGCAGTGAGAGAGAAAAAGAGAAAAATAAATGGAAGAATCCATATTTTGAGAAATCACTTTCACTTTTTTTTTTTTAAAGAAAGAGGGACAGAGTGAGAGAGAGAGACAATTTTTATTTAGCTTTTCATGTGGCCTTCGTTGCTCTGAGACTTTGTTGTGTATGTGGTGCTGGGGTTTGCGCTCTCATACTCGCACATGCCGGGAAAGCACCGGAGGAACCACCAAGCCACTGCTCCAGCCCCTCCATTTAATATTTTTAAACAGCAGCTGACTGCAGGTAACTGAAATTACATAAAACCAGACAGAGGAGAATACTGCACTCTCAGGATTTAGTGCAACGAGTTAATAAGGGGGGGGGGACCAAAAACAGAAACAAAACACACTTTTCCTGAATCCAGTTGGACAGGCTCCAGACTCAGACTCTGTATTCACTCCACCTGGAATACTCTTTTCTCAGAGTAGTGGAGCTCAATCTTTCATGTCAAGTATACTTCAGGGTAGCTTTCCCTGGTGAACTCAAATAAAAATTTTAACTCTGCACACCTCTATACTTGGTCCCTGATTAACTTCTTCTCCTGACATACTGCTAGCACACTGTATGGTTTACCTGGGGTTTTTTGTTTGTTGTTTTTGGCAGTACTGGGGACTGAACTCAGGGCCTGGGAACAGTCTAGGCCAAATCTCTATCACTGAGTTACACCCTTAGCCCCCTTACTTTGTTTAATGTTCATGCTAGATAGAAACTCCAAGGAGTGTGTGTCTGTGTGTTTAATTCACTGCTGTATCCTTCAGCTATCACCATCCTACTCAAGTCTCAGATTTTTGATAGTAAACTTTAGAAACCAAAACAGCATCTGGTCTTACACACTCACGAAAAAAAAAGTCCAAAGTGGTCAACTTGAAACTAACTGGCAATCAAATAAGTTAAGGTTATGCCTTTTAAAGAAGAAAAAGTACGGGACTTGACACCACTTTGAGCAAATCATTTCATTAAAACCATCTGTAAAACAGGAATTAAAAATTTATGTTTTAGCCAGGTGCAGTGGAGGAGGCCTGTAATCTCAGTGATTGAAGAGGCTAAGGCAGGAGGACTGCAAGTTGGAGGCCAGCCTGAGTAACTTAACAAGACCTTGTCTCCAAATAAAAACAGTAACAAAGAAAAGAGAACTAGGATGCAGCTTAATGGTGGTGTCCAAGGGTTCAATCCCCGTACTGAAAAGACAAAAACAAAAGCAAAAACTTGTGTTTAACAAAGATAGGAGACACTTTAAATGCATTATGTGAAAATGCTTGGTACAGTGCCAGTCCATAAAGCACACAACACACAGACATTACTTCCCGCTCCACCCTCAACAGGAGAAAAGGCAAAACGGGGTTGAAAGCACAGTTTCAAAACACCTACTTAAAATACATGAGCACTGCAGTCAGACACCAAAAAGGTGGCCAGTCCAAGTCTCAAGCACCACCTACTTTCAGTCTGTTCTCCCAGAGGAATTTGTTCAATAACTCCTTCCAAGAATTCTGGCAGCTCAGCCGATAGTTTTCAACTGGGGCAATACCAGCCACTGAGAAGTGTTTGGGAGTAAATGCATTAAAATGCCCTTTTTTGGTTGTCACATGACTCTGTAGTGCTTCTGGCATTTATTACTTGGGGAACAGAATGCCAAATGTCCTGCAATGCAGCTCCACACAAAAAGCCCCACTGAGAAACAATGGACCCTAGTCCCTTACACCTCAGATAGATAACTTCCTGTGACATTTAACCCTGGAGCAGTCAAGGGAAAGGGAGTCAGAACTGACCAGTACCCACCCCAAGAACTTAACAGTACAAAGCTACCCACAGCCAAGGTGAACATAAAAGAAAAATTTACTCTAAACAACAGTTGGAAAATAATTCACCAAAAATGATATTTTTCCTCTGGTGCATTTACAACAATTATAATTATATAGTTATTTGTGATTTGCTTACATATTTCTTCCCCACTAGACAGTATTCCACGGAGGCAAGAATTATGACTCTTATGCTCACAGCACACTGCCTGACAGCATTACAGAAGCTCAGTAAGCACCTGTTGCATTAATTTAAGCAACTAGCATATGGTAGATACTCACAGGTTATTCAAAAAAGATTACGCCATATGACTTCTTACATTGGCAAGTCCCCAACTACTTTATGCCTTAAATTAAGACAACATTTCAGCAACTAGACTAGATGATTAGGTGAGCACTGAAAAAGTTCTTATCCTGATAATTTTCAAAATGGGAAACATGACCAAAGTCTGAGAAATCCTGATGGTATCTAAAGACAGGTTAGTATACTGAATCTCAGCACATGCTGAAAAATTTAAGTACAGACCTTGTTACCCACATGAGGTAATAAAGGGTGTCACCAGAAAAAGGTACTTCCTACCACAAACCATTCTCTGGTTCTTCTACTAGGGAAAGGGCCTTAGTGTGGATGGACCACAAGCCTGATTGAGGGGACAGTTCTTTCGATATATTATGCCCTAATTATTTCTCATCATCTATCATACATCTAAGGAATACATGGAGGTGCAAGGTTGTGTAACCTTATATAAACAGCCTTACCCAGAAGTGTACGTTCCAACTTTTCAACAAAGACACCATTTTGACTCATTTGCCTGTTCCTCTGATTAATTTCTAAAATACTTTTTCTTCAATATCAAACAAATTTGCAGGTAAGTGTTCCAAAACAAGGAAAGGTAAAAACTGCCCCCTAGCCATAAAACTGCAAGACCTCATTTGCTTTCTCTTTAAAAAGCTTGCAATTCTGCTTTTCTCAGACAGTCTTTCAAACCCAGGGCCTTGTGCACACTAGGTGAATGTTCTACCACTGAGCTGAACCACCAGCTCACTCCCATACTTTCATCTACAACTCCAAACTTAGTCTGGCCTTACCTAGGTTACACAAAAAAGATACTCAAGTTCTCTAAGTGTATATTTCTACCTTCTGCCAAAGTTTTTTTCTTTCCATACTAAAAGGTATCTGCAACACAAGAATGAGATGTAAAAACCTAATTTAAAATCAGTCAGGGATTCCTTTGTCATCATGCTTGTACATCAATCCCATAAAGTACTGTATTTGGACAAAGACACCTAGAAATAGCAACAATACCACTGCGCTTATTTCATTTATTTCTAGGGTTGTCTTGAACCAGTGCCCCAAAATATCTGTAGGACCCCCCTCATCTACTCTGAACTTTAACAGGCATAATTACTTAAGTTAAGGAATGAGCAACCTTAATAAGCCAACCTTACTAAGCAGCCTCCAAATCCTCAGGACTAAGGTAAGCAATTCACTGAATGGAAAACCATAGAGTTGTGCAAATTCCCCACTTCTTATCAAAGGTATAAAAAGGAAGTTGCCATCAATCTCCTCTATACCATTGTCTGGCTTCATGATTTATACCAGAAATACACGGGACCAAAGTAAAGTTATCAGTTCTTTTCAGAAGCTTATTGACTCTCCTCTTTATTTGCACTCTGGCTAGTATAATCACATTGGGATGGATACTTGGCAAACTCAAGCTTCAGACAGAAGTCTAGCCAACGTCTAACCCTCTGTCCTCTTTCCCCCACCCCCATCTAATTTGGCTCATATACTCTTTTTGAGATTCTCTTGTTTAAGGCACACAAAATTTTCTAATGGTGTATGTGTCTGGTGGGTGAAACCCAACTACCTCAATCTCATTTTATTTTAACCCAAAATGCCATAATGAAACCACTATTGGTCACTTGAGGTTTTATGTTAGGGTTTTAAAGAAGCCAATTCAAAGCTGCTCTGGGAAAGCAGAGGGTTCAAATCACAAACTGGAAAGAAAAACAAGAATGTTAGAAATCTGTCCTAGCCAACAGAACAAAAAAAAAAAAAAAAAATTAAGGACAGTTAAGAATTTGTCTCCAGACCAAAAGCAATAAAATGAGAAATGAGAGAGGTAGTGATCATTTAAGAACCTCTGTTCAGTTAGCCAAGCCTTTCAAACAGAGGTAAGCAGATAGTAGCAATGTTCTCTGAAATATTTTCTGGAGGTGGTATAAATTGCATTTCCAGGGTACCAGCTCTGGGTAGTAAAGTTACTGTCTGAGATTTCCATGTACTATGCATAATACTAATGCAGAATAGTTAGACACCGAGTAAGAGAAAAAGGGTATTAAAAAGAGACAGGGGCTAGAGCAGTGGCTCAGCAGCTAGAGTGCTTGCTTGCCTGGCATGCGCAAAGACCTGAGTTCAAAACCCAACACCACATACACAACTAGGTGTCAGAAAAACAAAAGCCAGATGGAAAAATCGCTGATTGACTCTCTTTAAAAGAAGGAGAGGAGATAAAGCTAAAAGGAAGGAGGTTAAGAAAGTGAGTTCAAAACATGCACACACACCATATAAGACTGTCTACTAGGGCTGGAGCCCTGACAAGTGTGAGGATGCAGGTTCGAACCCCAGCACCACATACACAACAAAGTGTCAGAGCAACGAAAGCCTCATGAAAAACTAAATTGATTTTCTCTCTCTCTGTCCCACTTTAAAAAAAAGAAAAGAAAAAGAACTGTCTACTAAAGTTTACACCTGTATATACAAACATCAATTCACAGTTGAAACTGTCAGCGTACTGCCTCCTGAAAACCACTGCCTTCATTGCAGCCAGGTCTCAAATGATCACTGCTACAGTTCTCAGGCAGGAAAGAAAAGAGGTGTTAAGTACTTAGTTTTAATGGGAAGGATATAGAAACTACATTAGATTTTCATGAGGTCCAAGTGAACAAGAACACTGGTACACTGGTTTACCACTTGGTCTTTTAACTGCTCAACATGTTTATTACCTGACCTTTGTCTCTCTCTTTTTTTTTAGCCAGAGAATCAATTTTATTCAGTTTTTTCTTGTTGCTCTGACACTTTGCTGTGTACATGGTGACGGGGCTTGAACCCGCATCCTCGCACATGCCAGGCAAGTGCCAAAACCACCAAGCCACCACTTCAGCCCCTTATTCAGTTTTTCATGTGGTCTTTGTTGCTCTAACATTTCTTCATGTACTTGGTGCTGGAGTTTGAACCCAAGTCCTATGCCAGGCCAGCGCTGCAACCACCGAGCCATTGCTTCAGTCCCTACCTGATCATTTCTATGACTTCCATTTCTGTGCCAAGCACAACCCTCATTCATTAAGTCACACAATGGAAACAGGTCTTATCTTTAATGTCAACTCCTCAGAATGATCTCATCTACTTCAGAGATGGGGTGACTTGTCAGGATTCTACACAGGGTTTACTTGCTAGAACTTCACAAGGGATACAAGGCAAGGAATTCATAGCAAAACAGACTGGCCACCAGGGAGTTGGGGATGAGGTAAAGAGTTTACTAAAAAATCACCAGGTCACCAGAGGACCTGTTCTTATAATCAGGTGACCAACATAGGCAGAAGGGACATCATGGCTTTTTTTTTTTTTTTTTAAAGAGAGGACAGTGAGAGAGAGAGAGAGAGAGAATCAAGTTTTATTGAGTTTTTCACATGGCTTTCTCTGCTCCGACACTTAGCTGTGTATGTGGGTTGCTGGGGTTTGAACCCATGTACTTACGCATGCCATACAAGCACCATAACCACCAAGCCACTGCTCCAGTCCCGACATCATGGCTTTTAATCAGTGTGCCAACCCTGGTTTTTAGGTGACATTTTCAGGAATCACCTTCTTAGGTAAAGTTCACTAAATCAGTCATACACCAGGATCACCAGTTACCAGACTAAAATAATCTTTCCCACTTTTATCAAACTCTCAGGACCACAGACCCAGATTATTATTATGCCATTTCACCAAAGAACTAAGAGAAAGAAAAGTGGGAGGCAGGGAATCTCTAAGTTCTATATATAAACATATGTATTTTTTCCCTAAAGTTTATAACCATTGCATAGTAGAAGACCCATCTCAAAAATATCTTTCTTCTGGGGCTGGAGCAGTGGCTTAGTGGTTACAGTGCCTGCCCAGCATGAGCAAGGACCCAAGTTCAAACCCCAGCACCATGTACACAATGCAGGGTTGCTGGAGCAATGAAGGCCGCATGAAAAACTAAAATTAATTTTCTCTTTCTCTCTCTCACTGTCCCTCTCTCTTTAAAAAAAAAAACTTTCTTTTCTCATGTTATAAGCTGAACATATGTGTATCCCTAAAATTCATACGTTGAATTCCTAACCCTTAATGTGATAACTAACTGAAAATGAGGCTTTTGGGATATAATTAGGTTTAGACTAGGTCACAAGTCTGGGCTCCCACAACATGATTATTGCCCTTATAAGAAAAACATGTACCTTTATAAGAACAGCAAGAGACACAAGAGGGCTCCCTCTCCTAGGGCGGGATGCTACGTGAGCACAAAATCAGAAGATGCTAGCACCACTGTCTACAAGTTAAGCAGGCTGTCACCAGGAATCAAATTTGCTGACACCTTAATTTTGTACTTCCCATCCTCCAGAATTACGAGATATGTTTAAGGCACCTAGTCTCTGGTATTTTGTTATAGCCAACCAAGCAGACTAATACAATCTCCAACCCCAAGCACTTTTAGCCTTTTCTGTATCCAATAACACTTTTACCTTGGAAGGTAGACATATCTGAAACATCAGTCTATAGTGTAACAGGAAGAAGTCTCTCAGGTAATTCAAATACACCCTGCAGCCCCGTTGAGTGTAAATGAATAAATCCAGAAGGTCTTAAACTTGAGTGTGCATCAGAATGGCCTGAAGGACTTGTTAAAACATACTGCCAGAATTCTGGATTCAGAAGGTCTGGGCTAAAGATTTGTATTTCTGAACACAACCGAGGTTACCTGGGAACCAGTGCATTAATCATCTCTCGAACTAAAACAAATAGGTGCTTAATAAAATTTGAGGCTTTGGGAGAAGGGATGATGCTGGGGATAAAATCCACAGTCTCAGACATGCTAGTCAAGCTAAACCCCCAATTCCTAGTTTGTTTGTTTTAAAGCATTAATATAGCTCAGATAAATCTAGGAGCAATGGGATAGTTTCAATTCAGTAAAGACAAACATTTTCTTACTTTCTCAAGCAGCAGTCTACCAGCCAGAATCATGTGAGAATTTTATTCAATAAACTAATTGTATTTGCACATCTTAGTTAATATTTACTACATCCTGCAGGTGTAGATATTTTTCCTCATACAGTTGAGAAAACACAGGTTCTGAGAAGTTAAATACTTGTCTGAAGTCACACAGCCTAAGAGAAACTTAAAACTAGGTTTTAGAGTGGGCTTTTCTATGAAACTTTACATGTGACCCTTAACCTTTTATATTCCCTTTTCCCACACGGCAAATTAAGACAATAACATCTTCCTCTCCAGTAAGTGCCAAGTTTCTGGAAAATAAGATTATTCTGCAAACACTTCCATAAAGTAAGTCACTTACTTAGACTAAAATGACCTTATCTTAGTTAGAGAGCCTTACTGGTAACCCCAACGATCTCTTCTGAATAAAGAACTGAGGACCAATGTTGACAGTCCTCAGTGCTGGAATCACAAGATAGCTTAGCTATACACCAAGTGCCATGACCGTGATCAGAAGCCAAGATGAATAAAACCCTAAATGGAAGGGACAGACAGGACCAAGGTGTAGGCATGATATCAAATTTTAACTAAAAACCAGGCACTGTGATGCACATCTATAATTCCGGCTACTCAGAAGGCTAAGCTCACAGGAGGATCTCAAGTTCCAGACCAGCCTCAGCAACTTAGGGAGGTCCTAAGCAACTCAGTGAGACCCTGTTTCAAAATAAAATTAAAAAGGACTGGGGATGTGGCTCAGTGGAAGAGTGCCCCTGGGTTCAAAACACAGTACTACAAACAAAAAAACAACATAACCAAAGACATTTCAGTCTTTTACCTCATTTTAAGAGTTTCAGGCAACTGCAAAAATAATGTCCCAATCAGTCCTAGTGCTTAAATAATTTGGAAAAGCAAAATTAGTGTTTTAGTCTGGGGTATAATTCAGTGCTAAGAGTGCCTGTGTTGCATGCAAAAGGCCCTGGATTCATCCCTGGCACCACAAAATGTGTGTGTGTGTGTGTTGTGTGTGTGTAGATTAGCGTCACAGCAGCTCTGGAGATTCAGAAAAACCTTGACTGAAATCCCAACTCTTCCCTAGAACGTGTATCTTATTCTGAGATTGTGAAAATCACAGGTTGGTCCACATTAGTTCAAGAATCTGAAACTCTTTGTAGATGTGAAGCAAGAGGAGTAACAACAGAACCCACCTCTTCTAGAGTTTTAAAGATATACGGAAATTCACAAAGTAAGCGCTCAAATACACGCAGCTCTCATGAATACTAACCCTAATATGCTTATTTCGAACTGAGGATCTCAGTCCGAGACAACATTGTGCACAAACTACCTAAATAACTATTCCCCGAATCCTTTATAATATAGTTTTCTTTGGTGCCCCAGATCATTAAGCAGGTAAAAAGCAGAAGCCTAAAAATAAAAGATATCCATACCTGAATTTACAGAGTTTCAGACTTCTGAACTAACACTGGACCAACCTGTGAATTCCATAACCTCATGACTAGAACAGATAGGGCAACAGAGAAAGCCATCTATATATGCCACAGAAAACGATAACAAACAGCAACTAATTCCCAGCAATTCCACCCAGGTGTCTTGTTCTCTAACAGTAACAGAAAACTCTAATGTTAGGACTGGAGCAGTGGCTCAGCGGTTACAGCACTTGCCTGCCATGTGTGAGGATGTACAGCACCACATACAAAATGAAGTGTTGGAGCAACGAAAGCCACACGAAAAACTAAATAAAACTGATTCATTTTCTCTCTTTCGCTGTCTCTATCTAAAAAAAACAAAAAACAAAAAACCAAAAAAAAAAAAACAAAAAAAAAAACCTCTGTTTACCCCAGAGAGGGGAAATCACTGAGTAAGAGCTCAAAGACATTACTGTTTTCTCCAAAAGGATGCGTCCAGCACAACGTAGTTTTTAAACCTCTAACATGTGGCTAAACTTATACAAAGTTTGAGTCAACTGAAAGTAAACAGCTGGGCCCAAATGCACTCATACACAGCAAGCAAACTGTGGACTCAAGGAAAATAGGAGGCAAATAAAAACACCAAGCACACGGCAAACGGACTTTTAAAATGACTGACATCACTCTGGCACCTTAAACTCCCCCACTACCATCATACTGGTGCTAGATTTGAGGGGGATGGAAGGGTTCCTTTTAACAGAGATGCTTATAAATAAGCAAGCTGAAACCTAACAAGTTTAAGAGTGAAAAGCATAAAAAAATCTTGGCTGCTGGTGATGAGCCACAGAAAATCAAGAACGTGCCCGTGCCAAGGGAGGAGAAAGTCTAATATCTAACATTGCAGACTTGGGAACACAGAAGTAACAAAGCCATAAGGAAGGCTGAATGCAAACGAGAGAAAAAAGGCACATGGCACATTTCCTCTTCATATGGGTGGCAATTCAAGCAGTGCTCTGGGTCTGCAGAGCACACAGCCCAGTACCCAGCCCCTTTAATATTTAATATCAACATAACTTCCTGGAGGGCGACAAAAATCTGTCCTGGATTACTGGGTGATTTCTAATATGTACCATAACCAACACTAAGTCAACATTTTAGAGATCAAATTTCCTACTCTGCATCATGATGGAATGCATTCTTGGCATTAGACTTCTTCCCATTCTAGTCCACTCTTAGAAAATGCAGAAGCCACTGGGAAATAGGGAAATAAAGGCTCAACCTATCTGAAGCGAATCTTCTAGCTAAGCACAAATAACTATCAAAAACAAACAAATTCACTCAGATGTCTCTTCCCATTCAATAAAGAACTAATTTCATCTATTTAAATGGGGAAGAAAGGAGCAGTCAAAGCCATAGTCAAAGTTCACCCTAACTGGGATTGGGGATTTAGCTCACTGGCAGAGCACTTGCCTCGCACGCGCAAGGCCCCGAGTTCGGTCCTCAGCCCTGAGAGAAAGAAAAAAAAAAGTTCACCCTAACTTGAATTCCTCTAAGACCCACTATTAAAGTTTTGGGGTTTTTGGTTTTTGTTTTTTTTTTTTAAAGAGAGAGAGGAACAGTGAGATAGAGAGAGAGAATGGATTTCATTTAGTTTTTCTTGTGGCTCTTATTGCTCCAACACTTCATTGTGTATGTGATACTGAAGTTTGAACCAGTATCTTCACACATGCCAGGCAAATGCCATAAGAGCTGAGCTACCACTCCAGCCCTGTGATTAAGGATTTTGAGGCTATACACACCTCCTGTCCATGGTAGATGAACTAGCATTAGCATGCGCAATTCTGAGTTACTAAAGACCCACTTTTGCAAAATGCCAAAATGGCAAGGCAAGAAAATGTTTGTTTCTTTGGTACCAGGGATTGAACCCAGGTACACTTTAACCACTGAACCACATCCCCAGCCCTTTTATTTTTGAGACAGGGCCTTGCTAAGTTGCAGAGGCTGACTTTGAACTTGTGATCCTCCTGCCTCAGCCTCCCAAACCACTGGGATTATAGGCATGTGCCACCATGCACAGCAAGAAGTTTAAAGAGATTTTTACACTAGAAATTTGTATTTGAGACTCCACATTTCCATTCTGGTGCAGTGTAACCCACCCTTCTCTTCCAGGAGGAAGCACTATAGTAGCCTAGCACAGAACACCCTGTGTACCCTCAGCTGTTAAGCATCCATCCACTGCTGGCCCTTGACAAATGGCCAGGACCAACTACACACAGACCAGCAGGTAAAGAGAAACCAAAATCACCACATTTTACAGGCTCCATAAGGAATAAGCATGTGTTTGCAGCACTTATGAACTTCTTGGCCACAGCCAACCTAATCAGAAACAATATTAAAGGCCACTTTTTTTTTTTGAGAAAGAGAGAAAGAGATGATCAATTTTATTTATTTATTTTTTCAGCTGGGCTTTGTTTCTCTGACAGTTACATATGTGGTGCTGGGGTTTGAACTCCGGTCCTCAAGGATGGCATCCAAGCACTCTAACCACTGAACCACTGCGCCAGCCCTACAGACCGCTTCTATGAACAGATGGACAAACCACATATGCGCAGACTTATCCAGCCCATGAACCCGCAATATAAGATCTAATCCAAGCAACTCTGAGCACAACTCTAAACTCTTTAGAAAAACAGCAGTGAATGGGGCTGAAGCGGTGGCTCGGCATTTGCGGCGCTTGGCAAGCAAGCGCAAGTACACGAGTTCAAACCCCAGCACCATGTACACAGCAAAGTCTCAGAGCAATGAAAGCCACATGAAAAACTAAATAAATAAAAATTGTCTCTCTCACTGTTCTTCTCTCTTTAAAACAAAAACAAAAACAAAAACAGAAAAACAGCAGTGTAAGAATCACATAGGTATTTGCATGACTCTTGTTTTAAGGTCAAGTGGGACTGGTGGCTCAGCAGTTACACACTTGCCTGGCATGTGTGAGGATGCGGTTTCAAACCCCAGCACTATGTATACAATGAAATGTCAGAGCAATGAAGGCCCCATGAAAAACTAAATAAAATTGATTTTCTCTCTCTGTCCCTCTCTGTTGAAGGAAGGAAGGAAGGAAGGAAGGAAGGAAGGAAGGAAGGAAGGAAGTCAACTAACTACCAAGAAAGAAGTCCAGGCTCACCAACCAAAGTTGAACCACTGTCACTGCAGAGCTGTCCAAAACACACAACTCTGAAGACGCCAGGACCTTCCACATACTCAGATTTACTAAACACACATTCCTGAACTTGCCCAGAACTTTGCAAGTTGTGCTGATGGCCCTACATAGTCACAGCAGCCACTAAGACCCTGGAACCACTCTTTTACAGAGAATTTCATGGTCAGAGTCTACATTCTCAAGGATGTGTAATTTGGATTTTGTAAAACTCATGGAACCTGGAGTAGTTTTACAGATAAAAGACAATTAATACTTGGACTTTCCCCCTCCTGAATACTTAGGTTCAAAATACCTTTGAAAAGCTGTCCCAGGTTAACCCTGCCCAATTCTGATTGCTCTTTATTCTTGAATTTCTTCAAGCCATATATTTAGCTTAGTCTACATACACACATTTATTTGTTTATGTACTAGGATTGAACCCAGGGGTGCTTTAAGATACATCCCCAGCCATATTTATTTATTTTTATTTTGAGATAAGGGTCTCACAAACTTTTCCAGGAGGCTGGCCTTGAACTTACAATCCTTCTGCCTCAGATTCCTGAGGCACTTGAATTACTAGAGAGCACCACAGCACCCAGCTTGGTCTGTATTCATTTATAGATTTGCTTTGTCAAGTTTTCTGTGTGTGTACACACACATAAGCATGCTTCTCCAAGAAGACTAAATTCCTCCGAAGCAAGTATCACCTCTATTTTTTAAATCCCTTTCTAGTACCCAGTTACCATTAAATAGGGTGATTTCCCAACCCTGCTGGGATCTCCAAAGCTCCCTGACCTTGAAATGATGCTTTCAGTAACAAGCCTCAAGTTCTAATACCTTACCAAGCATCATACTGAAAAAGGTCTTGGCAATACTAGGCAACTAATGTATATGTTGATCCAAGTTTTTGTATTTTGTTTTAAAACAAGCTGACAGCCCTTATAATGTAGCTGAACCTAAAATTTTGGTCTGGGCCATAATTGCATTCATATCCCCTGCTACTAAGTAGCCAAGACAAAGTCTAAAAAACTCTTCTTGTGAAGAAAACTGATGCCAACATCAGTGGATTTCGTTTTTGTTTGCTTGTTTGGTTTTTGTACTGGAGATTGTTTGAATTTGTGGGCACTTTACCACTGAGCCACATCCCCAACCCTTTTTATTTTTTTATTTATTTTGAGACAAGGTCTTGCTAAGTTGCTGAGGGTGGCCTTGAAATTGTGATCCTCCTGCCTCAGCCTCCCAAATCACTGAGATTACAGGTATGCACCACCATTCCTGGCTAGATTTAGTTTAAAAAGAGACTAGAAAAGATAATAATAATAAAATAAAGTAAAATAAGGGCTGGAGAGGTGGCTCAGCGGTTGGAGCACTTGCCTGGCATGCATGAGGACCCAGGTTAAAACCCCAGCACAGGGGCTGGAGCAGTGGCTCAGTGGTTTCGGTGCTTGCCTGGCAAGCACATGGACCCGGGTTCAAACCCCAGCACCACGTACACAACTAAGTGTTGGAGCAACGAAGGCCATGTGTAAAACCAAATAAAGTTGTTTCTCTCTTTCTGTCTCACTGTCCCTCACTCTTTAAAAAAAAAAAACAAAAAAAACAACAACAACAACAAAAAACCCAGCACAACATACACAACTAAGTGTCAGAGAAACGAGAAACAAAGGTCAGATGAAAAAATAAATAAAACTGATTCTCTTTAAAAGAAGAAAAAGAAAGAAATCCAAAAAAATAAAAGAGGATGGTAGAGCACTTGCCTAACATGTGTAAAGCCCTGGGTTCAACCCCCGCTGCCACCCAAAAACACACAACTGAGAAGGTCAACCTGGTCACCGGTCATCTCACAAAGCTGTCAGCATACCACAGGCAGACAGCTACAATATTCACAGATTATTCTTTCTCTGCAAAAGAATGTGTCACTGAAGGGGCCACAAAATGTTTTTAATCCTAAAATGAAATTTCAAAATCAAAGACTAATAAATCAACCCACGTAACCCTTCAAGTAGGATCTAGCGAGTCCCCAGCATTAGGCCTTTGTACTGACCCAGAAACCAGGAGGCATTAATTTTAACATATATAAGTGGTGCAGAGAAGTACAGTAAAAACTATACAAATAGCTATATCTGGGTAGTGGGTTTACAATCCACAGAAGAAGGGATAAAGATGATACTGAAGTTGTAGTAATCTTTTCTTTATCTTTTTTTTTTCTTGAGCGAGAGGGACAGAGAGAAAGAATCAATTTTTTCCATCATGTGGCTTTCATTGCTGACACTTTGTTGTGTACATGATGCTGGGGTTCGAACTCACATACTCCTGCATGCCAGGCAAGCACCGCAACTGCGGAGCCACTGTTCCAGCCCTGCAATATCTTTTTGTCTCCTGACATTCCAAAAATGCAAACCCAACCCAAAAAACATCTCACCAAATTGCGACATCTTTCTGAAAGAACAAGGTTTTAAGACTTAAAAACTTGTTGGGCATGCACACCTATAATTCCAGCAGCTTGGGAGGCTGAGGCAGGAGGATCTCAAGTTCAAAAGTCAGCCTCAGCAACTTGGTGAGCCCCTGAACAACTTCGCAAAATAAAATATAATAGTGGCTCAATGGTTAAAGCGCTTGCCAGGCACGCACAAGGACCTGGGTTCAAACCCCAGCACCATATACACAACGAAGTCTTGGGGCAACGAAAGCCACATGAAAAACTAAATACTGGGCTGGAGCGGTATTTAATACCAGGTGGCGAGGAGGTTAGGGCGCTTGCTTTGCACACGCGAGTCCACAGGTTAGAAACCCAGCACCACATATACAATGAAGTGTGGAAGCAACGAAGGCCAATGAAAAACTAAATGAAATTAATTCTATCTTTCTCTCTCTCTCCCACTGTCCCGATTTAAAAAAGTAAAAACTAAAAACCATTGATTCTCTCACTGTCCCTCTCTTTCAAAAAAAAATAAAAATATAAGGCTGGATCAGCAGATAAAGTGTTTGCCTGGCATGCACAAGGACCCAGGTTCAAACCCCAGCAACATGTACACAACTAAATGTTGGAGAAAGGAAGGCCAGATGAAAAAAAAATAAATAAAAATGGATTCATTCTCTCTCTCACTCTCTTCCTCTCTTTAAAAATAAAATATAATTTTTTAAAAAAGGGCTAGGGATATAATTCAGTGGTTAAGCACCTCTGGGTTCAATCCCTGGTACCTGCCTCCGAAAATAAAGCAATGTCTCATAAACCAAGCTTTTTGGCATACATTTACCTTACTACTGAAACTTGAAAACTTTTTTCCATACTTCTGTTTATTTTCACCGGTTAATTGCAACTGGCTTTTGGGGGGCTAGGGGAAGGTGGCTACTGGGGATTTAACCCAGCGGTACTTTACCACTGAGTCACATCCCCAGCCCTTTTTATAAGACGATAATTTGCTTAGGGCCTCACTAAGTTGCTGAGGGATTCTCCTTTCTCCCAAGTTGCTGGGATTACAAGGGTGCGCCACCACTCCCTGATATGCAACTGATTTTTAACAGGGCTTCAACTTAGCCTTCAACTTAGCATGCAGCCAGTGCCATAGGCTTCGCTTCTAGAATATTTTTCTATTTCAAATATCTTTTAGATCCCCTCTATTTTATGCTCCCTGCCCCCCAGCACTGACCTGTTCCCTATCCCCAAGTCTTTTCACCCATATTATTTTATTCTACCACATGAGGTGACTAGTATTATCTTTGCTTGAAAACTGTTTATTAATTTTTCCTGTCAAACATTCTATACAGCTTTTTACATCTTAACTACAGAAACCTCCGGGGTACATATTGACAGCTCAGCAAGTATTTACACAAAGCTCTGAAACACTTGGTTCCTTCAGAGAGGAAGAAGCTGCTGTGTCAAGCAAAGAATTATCAAACACCTTTCCTTCTACTTTCCCCCCTCTTTTATAAAGGGAAACGTCCTTTCAGCACAACTCTAACAAGCCTAAATTACACTTGTGAACTACTAAGCTTCAAGCAGGAAAAAATGAAAAATCGGATGTGCTAGAATGAAGAACAGCACTTCCAGGACCACATGAAAACCACACCACGCAGCTTTTTAAATCATGGGTATGAGAAAAGACAAATACACCTGTGAAATGGACCCTCAAACACTTAGCTTCTCCTATTCCAGGTGCATGAACTTTTGCTCTTCTCTCAGCAAAACTTACAGGACAAGTCCAGGCACTCAGATTACAACCAACTGCCCAAACCAGACCTAGACCTGCCCAAACACCAAAGAGTCTGAAAGCTAAAAGCTACCTCTCCCCATCTCCTTACCCCTCAAAAAGTAGTGTTAATGTAAATTTATGAATATCCACTCCCTATTTTACCCCTGAGTATAAAGTCTCCTGATGATATTGAAAGCAATTATTTTTTAAGTCTTGCTTTAATGCACTCTGCCTAATTTTAATTGTTGTTCAGTGTTTTAAAACCACCAGTCAGACAAGTACAGTGGTGCAGGCCTGTAAGCCCAGTGACTCTAGAGGCTGAGTTAGGAGGATAGCAAATTCAAGGCCAGACTGGCAACGTAGACCGTGCCTCAAAAAATTAAAAAAAACAAAACAAAACAAAAAAAAAACCAGGTGTGGTGGTGTATGCTTGTAACCCCAGCAGCTGGAGAGGCTTTGACAGGAAGATTGCAAGTTCAAGGCCAGTCTCAGAAATTTAGTAAGGTCCTAAGCAACCTAGCGAGGCCCTGTCTCAAAATAAACAAAAAGGACTGGGGATGTGGCTCAGTGGCAAAACATCCCTTGGTTCAATCTCCATTATCAAAACAAACAAACCAAAAACCAAGAATTGGGATGTAGCTCAGCGGTGCAGTGCCCCTGGGTTCAATTCCCAGAGCAGCTAATATAAATCAATCCATCAATCGATCGATCCAGCCAGGTGGAATGACTAATGACAAAGAGATTAAACACTTTTGAGGCAAGAGTCTGGTAAAGGTTTTTCCTATAAAGGTCCACAGACCACTGTAGCACTCAACTGTACAGAGCCTGACCCAGTGAATTCTCAAGAGAGAACAGCTTTGAGTTCCTTAAACCCATGAGAAGGAAGATGGTCTCAAGACCCCTACTGAGGGCTGGAGTGGTGGTTCAGTGGTATTGTGCTTGCCTGGCATGTGTGAAGACCCAGGTTTGAACCCTAGCACCACGTACACAACTGGGTGTAGGAGCAACAAAGACCAGATGAGAAACTAAATGAAAATTGATTTTCTCTTTCTCTCAATTTCCATCTTTAAAAAAAAAAAAAAGACCCCTACTGATATGCAGGAAGATGGTACCCTCACAAGCCAGCTATGTTACATAAGCACAAGCAGATATGCATTATCACAGTAAAACTTCATTTTACTCATGAGGAGAAAATAAAAACAGAGAAGGCAAATGACTTGCCCCATCTCACACAGCTTAATCTGGAGCTACCAATGGAACTCAAGCCTCTATCATCCACCTCCTCTTCTTCTGAGACCTGTGCTCCTTAACCACCACACAACACACAACTCAGTGTGCATCAGTAACGTTGAAGACAAAACTACAAGGAAAAACTCAGATGAAGAGGGTATCCAGATTCCATTTCAGAGTTCCCGGTATCACAACCTGCTGGCAGGAAAACGTTATTCAGTGCCACTTTACTTTGTGTGCCATATTTTAGCCATATTTGCATGCTTTTGTTGCTTCGAGATTCTGAGATCTGAAGCCAACTGATACCAAAGGACAAGACTAACAAAGAGTATGATCCATCACTTTGTTAGCCTATTCCCACATTTTTAAAAAGTTCATTAACTTCTTTGTGAATGGCCTAACGTGGTGGACACCACATCTTACAGGAGTTGATTCCACATGTTTAATGCAATCAAGACATCTTCTTACAGCTGGTGCCATAAAAGAGGTAACCTAAAAAAGTCCTCACAGAGGTCAATACACAAGAAGCCCACCTGGCTGCTTTCTCTCTTCTGACACCACCATCCCAACTCTCATTGTTCCAGTTCTCGCACAAACTTGTAGAGAAACACAAAGCCCCCACAATTAAAGTGCCATCTCAATGTGGTTTTCCTGGTCCCTCCTACTTGACAGAGCTCCAAGAGTCCTGTATTTCAGCCAGCCCAGAATTTCTGCCAGTAGGCATTCCCATAATAAATCCAGGATTCCTGTTTCCCAGGAGTTGGAAATATCACTTGATATTTCCACAGCAGAAACTAACAGCCAAACTTCTATAATCATATCCAACTTGATCCTGAACTACTTCTCATATTTCACTTTTACCAAGATAAACTTGCAAGGTGTTACTGCTAAAAGTATCCCAAGTAAAAATCCTCACATCAAGTTCAAATACATAAGTAACCTAAAACTATTTCATCAGTACCAGGATTTGACACCTTGAAACACAATACTACTTATGAAAAAAATAAAGGGCAGTTGGTCTGCTGGAACTGTCCCAATGTCTATAAATCACATACGTACACTCTCTCACTCACCTAATTTTTATTTCATAAAGGCAGAGTTAAATAAGAGCATTATCACCTCAGCTATGCTAATCAAGTGTTGGAAAAAAGTCTTACTCTAAGACTGGGTTAGGGAAAAAAGGGAACAGAGCAAGACTTATTTAAGAATGATTTCTCTTCCAGTAGCAAAGACCTCAGAACACAGTCTATCCCCCTACAAACCTAACCTAGCCCACTGATGTGCAGCTGCACTAGCCTCTCTTCCACAAGCGAGGGCCACCAGCCCATCTTCTGGGTTTCAGGAGAGCAGGAGGCAACGAGACTGAAATTAAACAGAAATCTATGTTATATAGGGTGCTGGATCTAATGATATTAAAAGAGAATCAAAAAATTACCCAACAGCAGCACTGACAGCTTCTAAACAAGTCCACATCTATTTTCTTACCATTTATCCAGGACAGAAAAGTGCACTGTATCTAAGCACATAGAAACTATTCACTTAATGACTGAAAAACAGTATTATACAGCAAGTTGATTTAAAAAAAAAAAACTTTACCTAAATAATGCCAAACCAAGGGAATTCAAATCAATTTTGCTTTTAAATGAGCCTCAACCTACTCCAAATTATTTCCTCTAATTGCCTTCAAGAAAGGTAAAATTTGGGGCTGGAGCGGTGGCTCAGTGGTTTCGGCGCTTGCCTGGCAAGCACGAGGACCCGGGTTCAAACCCCAGCACCACGTACACAACTGAGTGTTGGAGCAACTAAGGCCATGTGAAAAACTCAATAAAGTTGTTTCTCTCTTTCTCTGTCTCTCTCACTGTCCCTCTCTCTTAAAAAAAATGCTATTTAAAAAAAAAAAAAAAGAAAGGTAAAATTTTTAGTCAAAACAAAACAAAGCAAAGCAAATGCGGGGAAATATGCAAATTATATAATGATGTGAGGCTACTGTGTATTTTAAAAGAAAACTTATCCTCCAGGTAGTAGGAAAACAATTTAACATTTTCCTATCTCACCCAGATGTGTAACATCAGGGAAGTTGTAGAGTCAAGACAGTTCTACGCCCTAACATACCTATTTTCAAAATTCCCAGTTGAAAAGAAGAATAAAAAAGTAGCTCTAGGATGGGTAGAGGATACAGCTAATTATTTTGTTATAGGTGAACAAAATCTCCTCTTGGCCCAAAAGTACAACTGATGGGAACAGGTACATGAGGGGGCTTTCTCCCTGAAATGACTCCACAGAATACCCAATATTCACGACCCAAGCACTGATGAAAAGGGAAGAAAAGCAAAACACAAATAAAAATAGGATTATTAAAAGGTTCCTAAATGTTAGAATTTTTTAAGCCAAACTTACTAAGTGCCATTGTAGGTCACATCTTTACACCCTGGAAGATTTTTTTTTAAAAATTGAACCGTGAAATGCAAAGATAAAAAAAAATAATAATAATCTCTATTTTGATGCTCTAAAATCACTGATGGCAAAAGAGAAAGCTAGTGTTTTTGATATTCCAGGAACAAACCATAAACTTCACCAAACCAAGCCTTTAGGAAAAAAGCAAAAATCCCTCTCAAGAGCATAAAAGACATCAGCTACTCTTCAAATTGAGCTGCTCTCCCAAAGTTCAATTAACAAAAGAAAGTGTTAACAAGATTCAACATGTAAACAAAGAATGAGGCCAGCCTTGCTTAAAACAGAACCCTTGAACCTAGTATGAAATTGAGAGCTCCCAGTTACAAACAAAAAATAACAAAAAACATGTCCTCCCCCCACCCTAGACCCTACATTTGCCACTCAATAAAAAGCCCAGCAAAATAATTTCAGTTTTGCAAAGTGAACAGTGTAAAAATTACTCTAGACAAATGCATCTTCAGAGCCATCAAAGAAGTCATTTATACCATCGGGAAAGTCACAAAACCAAAACAAACAGCAAACCCATTGTAGAGAAAAACTCAGCTAGTGTTCTGACAACACAGAATCTATTTCAGGCTGCATAAAACATAACAAGCAAAATAAATCCAAGGTGCAAGAAAAATGCCATCGCCACCTCTTTTGTTTCGGGCACAATGTAACAAGGGCAGCCTGTCTGGGGCTCTGCTCCTGCTGATACAGTATTGCTGCTTAAACCTCCCTCCTCAAGGTCACAGCCAATTTCAGCTCTGGAATAAAAGGCAGATAGTGGCAGCGATGGTTTGGGTTATCACTGGCAGAAAAGCAGAGTGTAAAAGTTTATGAGCTCATCAGGATTGTTGTACCATTACATCAGAGGCAATTATAAATGGCCAAGAGCAGGAGATGGGGAGCCAATCAGATCACAGATAGGATGTCAACCTAAGACCAACTGTCTCCTGGCTTTGACAGAAGGATTTTACCTCCATAATTCAAATCCCAAACCAAAGCAATCTGCACTTACTACTCCAATCACTCAGCTGTTTACCAGCACTTCCAGAGAGAAGCCCAGGCCACTGGGCCAGCGGAGACTAAGACAGGAGATGGACCGGGCTGTCCTGGGTGAACCGCAGCCGGCCTCTAGCTGCCCCTAAACAGGCCCCTGCCCTCACTCGAGGTCCCCCGAGCCCGAGGGGCCCCTCTTTGAATGCACACATGGGGGAATGGCCTCGAGGAAAGCAGTGGGGACAGAGAGGAGCGGCAGGTGAGCAAGGCAATGTTCGTGCAGCTCTCGGGCTCCTAGCACTGCCTACACCCCTAACCTGAGCCCCCAGCACCCCCTCGCCCGAGCAGAGCCCTTCCGGGCACACTCCGCCCTGCACCCCCCTGAAGACCCCCGGAGTTTGAAGGCACCAGAGGAGGGGGAAAGCGCAGCAGACACCTCTGGAAAAGCCCCACACAAAGGCTGAAGGAGGGAAGGAGAGGAAGGCAGACAGGCAGCCATTTTAAGAGAGAAGAGCCAGACAATGGCAGCTCCCCGGCAGCGGGGGCCCGGGACCGCGGAGAGCCCACGGCTGGGGCCTGCACGCCGCGGCCGCCCCCCGCCCCCCCACCCAGCCCCCTCCCCACTCAACTGTGTACCTGAGGGGTCCGGGCGAGCGGCTGCCCCCCGCCGCCGCTGCTCCCGGGGCTCATGGGCGCGTGGTGGCTCCTTTGTTGGGCCCCTCCCGAGGCGGCGGCCGCCGCCGCAGCAGCAGCAGCAGCAGCCCCCCAGCACTGCGAGGCCATGTCCGCCGGGCCCTTGCCCGCGCCCCCGTCCTGGGGCCCGCCGCCGTAGTCGCCCCCAGGGTAGCCCTGGTAGCCCCGGGCCGAGCTGGGCGACGTGAGCAGTTGGTTGAGAGTGGGGGTGGCGGTGGGCTGGGGAGTTCCCCCGCCGGCCGCTGAGGGGCCGCCTCCCCCCATGGCCCCGAAGCGCTGCTGAGCGAAGGACGAAGACGACGAGGAGGCGGAGGCGCTGGAGGAGGGAGGCGGTTTGGAGCCGGCGGCCGCCGCGCCGGAGCCCGGAGTGCCACCTCTCGGGGAGCTCAGCGCGTAGGCCTGGGGGGGCGGGGGGTAGGCGCTGCGGTTGGGGTAGTAGGAGTTGTACTGGTGGTTGGGGAAGCCGTGGTCGTGCGAGTTCTGCTGGGGCCCCGCGTAGGGCTCCAGGCCCCCGCCGCCGCCGCTCTGCAGCGCTGCCAGGCCAGGGCTTTGTTGTCCGCCATGTTGTTGGTGGAAGACGGCGGCCGCCGCCGCGGCGACGGCAGACGGGCTCCGGCCGTAGGGTTGCCCGAAGCCGTAGGCTGGGGGCGGCAGGGCGGCCGCGGCTGAGTGAGGAGGCGCCCCCACCCCGTCGCTGCTGCCGCCGCCGCCGCCGCCGGGCGGCTCCGTGAGGTTATTGTTCAGGGCGGGCCTAGGGCCCGCGTTCCCGTTCGAGTTCTTCAGGTCCGGCTCCGCGCCGGGCCCGCCGCCGTTGCCGGCTCCGCCGCCGCCGCCACCCCCATTGCTCTCGGCCCCGTCCTGCAGCTCCTTTCCCAGCGGCTGCGGCGGCCCCACGGCGGGGCCCTCGCTTTCCTGCCCGGCGGCTGCCTTCATTTCCCCGCGCTCGGCCGCTGCCGCCTCGCCCCCCGCCTCCTCCCGCTGCTGCTGCTGCTCGGCTTTCTTCAGCTCCGAGGGCGGCGGCGGCGGGTTGCCCAGGCTGCTGGCGGCGGCGGGGGCGACCTGCGCGGCCATGATCCCCGCTGTCTCGTCCGCGGAGAGACCCGGCCCTGTCTTCGTCTTCTCCCCCCCTCCCACCCCGCCCCGGGGCCGAGTCCCCCGGGCTGCCCTCCCCACCCGCCCGGGCGGGCCTCGCGGGGCTCCGCTGCTGCGCTGCGCTCGCTCCTCTCCCCCCCGCCCCGCCGGCTCAGGCTCCGGGCTGGCGGCGGCGGAGGAGGAGGAGGAGGCGGCGGCGGCGGCCGAGGCGCCGGCGGCTCAGCTGCTCCCGGCTCTGTAGGCTCGGGACCCGGCTCTCCCGGCTCATTCCCCCCAAGCCCTTGCCTGGGAATGAGGGGGGCGGTGGAGGCTCCGCTCCCCAGGGCCTGGCCCCGCTGTGACTCTCCGCTTTCTGCTGCCGGAGAAAGGAGGAGGGAGGGAGGGAGGGAGGCAAGGGGGAGGGGGCGGGGAGGGAGCGGGGGGAGGGGGACCCGGGACGGGCGGGCTGGAGGGCGCGCGGCGGCAGCCGGGGCGCCGGGAGGCAGAGTCGCGGAGCGCGGGCCCGGTCGGGCGCCCGGCCTCCCCTCCCGGGCCGCGGCTCGGCCGAGGCTGCTGTGCAGCAGCGGGCGGGCAAGCGAGCGGGCGGCCGGACTCCGCGGCTAGAGCGCCCCACTCTCCTCCGAGTCCCCCTCACTCCGACACGAGGCTCAGCACTGCCATTTTACCCAGCGCCGTCGCGGCCGCCTGGAAAACCCGGAGTGGAGCGCGGAGCGGGCGCAGGCCGTGGAACGGACTCGCTCCCTTCCCCTCACAAAGGAGGAGGGGAGAGAACGAGCTTCGGAGGCTGCAGGCCCTCTACCGCTTTCGCTCGGCAGCGCCGCCGCCGAGGGCTTCGGGAAAAACCCGGCCCGGAGCTCGCGCCTCTCCGGAGCCTGCGCCGCCACCCTCCCAGCGTTCCTCCTCTGGCCAGTTCCCTCCGGGCCACACCAAGGGAAGCGGGCAGCTTGAACTTTACCCGCGCCTGCAAAATTGGGCTGAGCTAGAGACCGGGAACGCCTCGGCCCAGGCCTAACCTCCTGCAGCGGGCCCAGTCTCTGGGCTGCTACTTAGCACTTTTCTTCTTCAAACCCCTTTAGAGACCTGAAGACCCAGCTTAGTGAGCCATGCTTTTTTTACCCGCTTTGGCTAGTCCAGAGGAAGAATGATCATTGTTCAGACTATCCATTTTCCCACTGCCTTCCCCTATTTGCCGGTTCTGACAAGGCCCTGGGGGCATGAGGTCCAGGATTATCCCCATTTCACAGAACTGAAAAATTTAAGGGGAGGGCACTGCCCAGGTCCCTTAAAGTCAGCAGGCCGAGGGCAGCGCCTATAAAAAGAATTGGAGTCCCCAATTAAGTCCCTCCTACTTAGCCTTGGGAAAAAAAAAGTACTCAACTTGTGAGCAAATCCAACAATAGGATCAGAGTGTCAGAATGGGGCTGAACTAAAAGCTGGTCGACTGACCACTAACTTAAAATGATGACCACTGAAGCAGCTTTGGGGGCTTAGGACAGTCTTCTGGTAGAACCCAAGCTCCATTATCACTTAAGGGAACTTAAGGGACCATAATGACCAATAGTCCTAGTCTCCAAAGACAGTACCTTTTAAGACTAAACAGCCCACAGAAGAGACTCCAGGAACTGGCAGAACCAGTGTTCACACAAATTACTGCAGAAGAAGGATGTAGTGAGAGGAAACCATTTTCTCCTTGAAGAGAGAAAAGGTACAAACAGGTCACTTAGGAAACGGATGCTACTCAGATCTGCTTTCTATCCTGCGGTGTAAAGATTCTTTAAAGTTTACCATTACATCCTAAGAGACCCTAAGGCCAGGTTTATCAGAAAAGATCAAGGCATTCATAGAAAACCCCAGTGTTGTCCTGATCTACAGGCACCACCAAATCCCAGCAGCAGTCTTTTAGTCCTCAGGCTGACTTGGAATGCTATGATGACAGGCTAAGGAAGCCAGAGGGGATTCCAGCTTCTCACTAGGCCCAAGGCTCCACTGGGAAAGGCCCAGGCCAGCATCTCTAGACACCAGGGCCCCTTCCCCTGCTAGCTTTTATGAATGGAGACTTTATGGCCACAGAATAATCTTACAATTTCCAGATACTGCAGGCCCCTGGAATTCTGATGTGTCATTAGTTATCATGAATAATTCCAAAAATCTAAATTCATTTCTACCCCCAAGAAACCAATGACCAAACTACACTACAGAGGCAAAACTTTACTGTTAATCTAGAATGATGCGATCACTCACCCCCACCAACAAACCTTCATCATCCTCCCCCACCGAAGCCAAGAACCAAACCAGCCTAGAAAGAAGATCCAACTCCCTGGTATGGGCCGTGCCCTCTTTTCACTCACAGTCCTCAGGGGTAACAACTCTCGCGGTGCATTAAGTCCTAGAAACCAAATTATAGGCTGCTTCCTAAATGGATCTTGGCTATTTAATCAACTGCCTCGGAGCTGGCAAACAGTCCTGAGTCCTGCACACAAATGAGGAATTTTTTACATGCAATTACCCTGCCATTTTCCTTAGAGCTGGGGTGTAATGGGAAACCTGGAGCTCAGTGAAAATCTGGAAGCCAGAATGGATTTGTCTCCAGAAAAAAGTCCCTTCCTTCAATGGCTGTGAAATATACAAAGCGCCAAAAAACCCCTTCCCTACACGTGGGCACGCTGTTTTGGAAACAGTCACCATTGTAATCTAGCAATAAGGTAAAGTGCACAAAAATCTACCCACCTGGGTCGGGAGAAGTAATGTGGGGCTTTTCCTTTCCCACTTTATTTTTTGTTTTTTAGAACTCGTCTTTTGGGTTCTCACGCACTCCCATCTTTGGAGACCCACACCACTAACCTACGGACTGCGCGGGGGAACTTTCTTAGAAACTGGCCCGTCCGCTTTCCCTAGGGGCACAGGAAAGGCGGAGGGGGGAGGGGAGGAGCCGGGCACGTGGCTGCCCGAGCGGCGAGACCCCGGCTCCGGGCCGTGGGTCCTCCCCTCGGTGGTGCGTTCTCCCCCACGGCCCCTGCCTTTTAACCCCACACCCAGGCAGCCCAGGAATCCCGGTGCAGATTAGAGAACTAGGACTAGGACAGCGCTCCCCTCTGAAAGTGCCTCTGCCACCAACAGCCTGATGGCAAATATGGACTGAATCGTTGACATGGAAACCGGACTAAAGTCTCGCTCGCTCTCTCGCACAGGGGAGTTCTTATCGCCGTACCCGACCCGACGGCATTCGGCAAACGCGGACTGGACCTCCGGCCCCGCGGATCCGGCCGAGTTTCTAGGCGCAGGAACTCCGGCGGCCTCGGCAGCCGAGGGAGGGGGCAGGGCTGCCAGGACAAACCGGCTGAAAATGGCAGAGGATGTGCTCTCGTTTTATCCGGCTGCACAGCCTGCATGGATTGGGCCCGAGAATAAGGGAACAACCTACGAAAATTCCACACTGTCAACTGCAAACTGTGGAAGCAGGGCCTGGAGGGTTTGCTAGGAGAAGGAAACGCTTGCAGGGAAAACAGTCCTCCCTCCCGCAGTTGGCTTCCCCTGAATTTCTGCAACACTGAACTCCAGAAAAGATCAAGCGCTCCTGCTCGGGGCGCCTTCCTCCCCCCGCTGCTTTTCAGAGACGTCTTAAACACCGGCGTCCCGGGAGGGTTAGGTCCGGCACGAACTGAGCCGCGGAGAGTCGGCGCTGCGCCGGGCGCTGGCCCCCACGCGTTCCCGCCGCGGCCAAGCAGCAGACGCCCAGCCGAGCGCTCCCAGCGCGAACTGGAGCTGCGAGTTTGAGCAAAAGGGCAACTGTGTCAGTTGACGGAAGCCAGAAGCAGAGTTCAAAGCCTGGCGTGGATTTCCGTCTGGAGCTGTCTATTTCTTAAAGTTTGTAACTCCGAGTTAAGAAACAGCCCCAGCGGAGGCTTTGGGATCAGTGTAAAAGTCTAGCACTACCATCTGACAGCGAGCTGCAAAACTTTGGGCTGCATATTAAGCGAGGAAAGTGGATTGAAGCGAGAGTCATGGCAATTCATTATGTTCCCGGCTCCCAGGCGGGAGCAGTAAAATACGAACTGGATTCTGACGGAGGAAAATGGAATGGAGTCCCAAAGACGCTCTACAGCTCTTCACGGTTAAAATGATGCCTGCTCAGGACCTCCAATCCCAAAAAAGTGAACCACAAGGACGCAAGCTTGGTCTGAGCTCAGCAACTGCTTATCTAGATCCTTTTTCTACTCATCTGAAAATCTTAGTAAACATTTGGGGAAAATGTACATTTCGAAATAATCATAAGGAACACATTTTGAAAAATGTTAATTCCCGAATGAGATTTTTTTTTTTCTCAAGAAGGGCAGTTATTTAACAAATATCCTCAGGTGTAAGTCAATTAGCTTATTGTGTGCCAGTATAAAATAAGAATTACCCTTGCCCATCTCCACACAAACTAAAATTTAAAATAAAGGCCCAGACTGGTCTGATTTGTGGAAGGTTTCAAACAAAACATAACACCAGACCCGATTTAAAAAGAAGGGAAAAGATTCCAAGCCTCCCATATTCTACTACTGTAGGTGCATCCTCCTCATTCACCAATCTCATTTCTGAATTTTCTTACTTTTTTCTTACTGAGAAGCGTGAGTAAAACTACTATTTGTTTTTTAAATGGGGTTGGAGTTTTATTATAAAACCACTGAACAGATCAGGAATTTAGATTTCTCATTTCTGCTGAGTTTCAATGAAGATCTGTAGATGTATATTCACCAATTTGTACCAAAATAGTATATGGAAAAAAGTTTGATCACCACATTATAGTCTACCAAATGAGAAACTGCCAGACTTGTTGGTGCATGTCTATAATCCCAGCTACTCTAGAGCCGAAAGCAGGAAAATATCAAGTTCAAGGCCAGCCTGGACAGTGTAGCAAGCATCATCACCAACAAAAACAACAACAAAAGAAAATAAACAATTTTCTATTTGGTACTTCTTACCCTACGCTGCTTTTCAATTTGGAGGGCTAAGCACCAACAATATTATATTACCCAGGAAAGGTAAGGTCATCGATCAATACAGAAGGCTATTGCTCAGGGGCTGGAGCGGTGAGCTCGGAGGTTAGGGCGCTTGCCCAGCATGCGCAAGTACTTGGGTTCAAACCCCAGCACCCACATACACAACTAAGTGTCAGAGCAATGAAAGCCATTGAAAAACTCAATAAAAATTGATTCTCTCTGTCTCTCTCACTGTTTAAAAAAAAAAAAAGAAGGCTATTGCTCAGGAACAGAAAAAGTCTGTTGTCTTTGACCTTCCATATTAAACCAATATAGGTTGCTTTTGCTTTGGTCCTTCAAAATCAATCTAGGAAAATTTCACACATATAAAGTGATTCTAAGGAAAATTTTTGAAAATTGAGGATAAAAATTAAGTCAGAAGGAAAATCAAATATTCTAGGTGGGTCTTGTTCTCAGCCCTTGCTTGCATAAAGCTTTCTGACACTGCCATTTTACTGAGATAGGAAAAAGAGAGTGGGGAAGTTTCTCACAGCAACTATGGAATGGATCTGGAATGGAGTCTTTTGCTCCATCACAAACTCTGTAGAAGAGAGAAAGAGAAGGAAATACAGGGTGGTCACAGAATGGAAGGAGGTGGTCATGCAGTTTTGTGAAACAGGATTGGCTGTTTGAATGTGTCTGCATCACAGCCACCTCAAGAGAATGCTCCAGTATGATCTTCCTAGGCTTTTTATGTAAGAATCAAAGACAATCTAAAGAAAACTATTAGGCATAAGACAGGAAGTGAATGGCCCCTAAGGGAGAGCATTCTGATGAGCTTTAATAGGGTATCTATCCTTACAACAACAACAACAAAAGACTTCTTCCAAAGATAAAACGAATCAAAAAAAACAAAAAACAAAAAACACCCAGTCACGGACTGGAGAGGCTGCTCAGTGGTTATGGCACTCATCTGGCATGTGCAAGGACCCTGGTTGAAACCCCAGCCCCACAAACACAACTAAGTATCTGGAAAACAGGCCAGATGAAAAAAAAATTTTAATTAATTCTCTCTCTCTCTCTCGCTCCCTCTCTCTATCTCCGCCTCTCCCTCTTTCCCTTTCTCTTAAAAAAGAAAAAAGAGAGAGAGTTCATTTTATTTATTTTTTTTTTCATTTTATGCCTCAGCCTCGAGTCACTGGGATTACAGGCATGCACCACCTCTCTGGTCTATGCTTTAGTTCTTTATGAAGTAGCAGCCAGTATTTCCAAGATGGAATCATAGGTGAGGTATGACATGGCCTTCAAAAAGAAGATATTCTCTAAAAAGAAGCTTCAAAGTAAGGAGATTGCAGCCTGATTTGCTCTTCAGGATTTTTAGTAACCTATACTTAGGTGCCTAGCACAGTGGTACATGCCTATAATCCTAGTGACTCAGGAGGCTGAGGCAGGAGGATCACAAATTCATGGCTAGCCTCAGCAACTTAGCCAGACCCTGTCTCAAAAAAAAAAAAAAAAAAAAAAAAGGCAGGTGAAGTAGCACAGTGGTAAAGCGTCCTTGGGTTCAATCCCTAGTACCAAACATAAATAAATAAATAAATCTGTCCTTAGTATAGTTTGTCCAGTGATTGTAGAAAGGTTGAACAGCAATCACTTTATAAGCATAATCTAGAATATTGTAGGGGCTGGAACAGGTGCTCGCCCGGCATGCATGAGTCCTCGAGTTCAAACCTCAGCACCACATACACAGTGAAGTCTCAGAGCAACAAAAGCTGCATGAAAAACTAAATAAAAATTATTTCTCTCTTTCTCTCTCTCTCACTGTCCCTCTCTCTTAAAAAAGAGAGAGAGAGTATTGTAGATCAAGGGATGCAGTTTCTACCCTGAAAAATCCCTTTTTGTGTTAAAAGAACTTTATCCTATGTACCTACGCATCTTCAGCAATCTTTGAGTTGTCCTGACCCAATTTCCACCCAAATCAGTCTTCTACTAAGGCTCAGAAATCTCAGCACCAGGCATGGTGGCATACCCCTATAATCCCAGCTATTTAGGAGGCTGAGAAAGGAGGGTTGCACATTGAAGGCCGGCCTGAGCGACTTAACAAAACCATGTCTCAAAATAAAAAATAAAAAGGGTTGGGGATGTAGTACCCCTGGATTCAATCACCACTACTGTGGTTGGGATGGGAAAGGAATGCCTTTTTCCTTCCTTTTCTCTAGAATACTTGCAAATGCTATAGAAATTGCATTTGTTGTAACTTCTTGAAAGTAGAAGTTTCTAAAGTTCCACAATAAAATTCACAAGAGAGCCATGCAATAGCATTAGTGCTAGGACTAAATACAATACCGAACTGGAGCAGTCATGCTGAGCTGCAACCGTTCACTGACTGCCTATGAGTGATTCATATTCTTAGTGATCTGCTAATTGAAGAGTAATTAATTAAGTTCTTTACCATTAAACACACTAGGCTATCTGCCTGAGCTTCCCTCCCACCTTTACCACACACATGTGCAAGCATACAAACATACCTCTTACATCATGCTTTTGTGTGATGCCAAAATATGAGAAATATTTAACAGGAACAACAGAACATAAAAACCATTTTCTAAACAATTGAAAATACAGGGAGAAACTAGATGACAAGACTTGTTTTCTATTTTATTAAAGGTTTTTGCTTTGACATCTTTAACCCTAGAACACACACACAAACTTTTTTTTTTTTTTTAAAGGTATCTCGGATGTCAGCGAGGGTTAAGGTTATACCAAACACATCTACACTGCCATTTTCCAAAACTAGATGAAACAGCAAAAACATGGAGAAGGAATTTACAGGAATGGAGCAGTGTAAAGACATGAAAACTCTATAAAGATGTCCTTGGAGGTGAGTGGGGTTGAGGAGAGAAAAAGCAAGAATTGAAGGATTACAGTCTTCCTAATATTCAAAGCAAGGAGCCTACAGTTTGAGAGCTAGCTCAAAATTTGAGACAAATGTCTACACCTTCATTCTAAGGTTTCTAAATGATTACAGTCATTTATAAACTTAGTGAACAAGATTTCAAACAGACCTGCAAAATCTAATCATACAGAGTACCACATTCAGAAACATCAGAGCAGAGGCTCCCTTTGAGTCAAATAAGAAAGTGAGAAAGAGGGGCAGGGGAGAAACAGAACCAATTTTATTTTGTTTTTCATGTGGCTTTCATTGTTCCAACATTTAGTTGTGTACGTGGTACTGGGGTTCCAACCCATGTCCTAGCACGTTCCAGGCAAGTGCTGTAACCCCTGAGCCACCGCTCCAACCCACCCTCCCGCAAAGTCCCATTTACTCTTCAATTTTGAAACAGGTTCTCACTAAGTTGCCCAAACTGGCCTCGAACTTATAAGCCTCCTGCCTCAGCCTTCTGAGTAGCTGACTTCCTCTCTCCTTTTGTCTCAGGGTTACTTAGGATTTCACACTGGGTGATTAGTCTTCGACCAAATGGCAAAAACTATCCATAATATACAATTCATGCCACACCATCTGCTCTCAAAGCTCAGGCTCCTGTATGTAACAGTGTTCATGCCAGGGATTCCTGCATGGCTTGAAGCTGAGTGCTCCTAAGGCTGCTATGTGGAATTATGAGATATTTGTTCCATCTATTTATCTGACTCTGGGTTTAGAATGGTCTTTGGTCTTTGGAACAAGAGAAACAACTGTCCACCAAAATGAATGGCTAAGACGAGTCAAATCAAATAATGTCCTTAATTGGACAGATGAGAAAGGAAAGAGCAAGCCTGACGTGGAGTCCGTTTGACTGTAACCCTCTGACAGAATCCTGGCGCTAGAGGGAGAAACAGAATATAGTTTTCCAACTTTTCGATCCTTGCCATTGAAAGACTAGAATTTGATATTTAGATCAGTATTGGGTGGGTTTCAAAATTAGTGACCTGGGAAGTCCCAGACCAGCAGTCCGAACTTCCTCACTCCTTGACTGGGTGGCTGTCCCTCTCAGCTGGTTGGTTCCTCCATTCAGCCTTTTCGAGCACCTCAGCTAGCAGCAACACAAAGCAGAACAGTTGACCAAGGAAATCCTAAATATTTAAAGCTGCAATAAATATGTAGAACATCTTGTTTTCTTTTTCAATTTTAAAAATATATGTTCAACAGAATTCTCTATTTAAAAAGGGTTTTTTTAAAAAAGTGGCATCTCTAAAACCAGTTTTCCATCACAGTATTTATAAAAATTGGAGTGATATTTACCTTAAATTCTAAACATTTATCAGTTAACAGCATTATACTCATCTATAATTTAAAGAACAAATAGAGAAGAAAACAAATCTCTCGGTCTCCACACTGCTTAAGCCTTCGTATGCTGTTCTCCATAGGGCATCACAATGGGTAATGCTGAGCATACAGAGATAGAAAGGTTGTTAGCAAAATATTAATTTTTTTCAAAGAGAGAGAGGGACAGTGACAGAGAGAAAGAGAGAAATCAATTTTTTATTTAGTTTTTCATCTGGTTTTCATTGCTTTGACCCTGTTGTGTATGTAGTGCTGGGGTCTGAACCTGAGTTCTTGTGCATGCCAGACAAGTGCCATAACCCCATAACTGCTGAACCACTGCTCCAGCCCCAAAATGTTAAATTTACAAAATGTAAAAAATAAATAAATAAAGGAAGGAAGGAAGAAACAAATAATTACAGAAACTTGTCTGTGTCAATTAATATTTGCCACATTTTCTTACAGAGACCAGCAAAACCAGAGATAAACTTGGCCTGAAAGCCAAAAGAATATAAAATCAGAAAACAAACAAGTTGGGCAGACTCTTGTATTTGTCTCTGTCATACTCAGAGTAGCCCAGTTATTCCAGGGAGAAGATGCACGGGTGTACTCACCTAGAGCTGCAGTCCAGCTACCTCCCAGATCTGAGACCTCAGATAGGAAGCACAGTCCTCACATTTGCAATAGAGCAACAGGAGAAATCCTTCTTCTTTGGGGAGCTATTAAGGAGCATCTCAGTTCCGAAACAGGGTTTTCCAAATTGTCTCACTCAGTAGACTTCCCCAAGGGCCAGCCATCAGGGGATCTTACCTACTGTGCTTATAAAGGAAAAGGAAAACTACAGAGGCCTAAGACACAATGAAGGAATTAGTATGAAAGAATACGCAACAAAAATTAAAGTCACTTTGTTGAATTATTTCAGCCTCACATTTAACATTTAACGGAGAGACCAGGTTGGGGGTGTAGCTCAATGGTAAAGAACCTGACTAGCATGTGTAAGGCCCTGGGCTCGATCCATCTCTAGTACAGGAAAAAAAAAAAAAAGGTTTTTATTTTTTTTCAGGGAGACAAAAATTTTCATTGAACATCCTATGATTTTATTTTTAATCCCTTAGTATCGGAACTAGTCCAAACAAAAGAAAGCACATACCTATGTATTAAAAATCACATCAGGGCTGGAGCAGTGGTTGGGCACTTATGGTGGCATGCTCGAGGAGGACATGGGTTCGAATCCTAGCACCACCTACACAATGAAGTATGGCAGCAAAAGCCACTGAAAAACTAAATAAAATTTATTCTCTCTCTCACTCACTGTCCCTCTCTTTCCTTACATTTTTTATATGTGTGTGTGTGTGTGTGTGTGTGTGTGTATGTGTGTGTATTCTCTATAAATTTTACTAAAGCTCTAAACAACAATGCCTTCTTCAAATAGGTAGGGGAAAAAATCTTTTCGTTTTTTCAGTGTTGGGGATTGAATCCAGGGCTCTGTACATGTTAGATGAGCCTTTTACTACTGAGCTACACAGCCCCAGTCCTAAAAACAAACAAAAACCTTGAGTGAACATCTACAATACCATCAAAATTTCAAGATGTAGAACATTTAGAAGAAAATACAGAGTGAGGTAGACATGAAAAGCAGGATAGACTCCCCATCTCACACAATTTTTTTTTGTACTGAGTATTGAACTTGGTGAGTCTTTACCAATGAGACACAACTCCAGCCTTTTTGATTTTATTTTGAGACAGGACTTCACTAAGTTGCTCAGCATCCCCAGTTGCTGGATTTAAGGCGAGTTCCACCAGGCCCAACTCACACAAATTTAACGGCAATAATAGTAGCAATCCTACAAGTCACTGTTATGTGTATACCATATCGTCTCTAATGTTCATGAAAATCTACTAAGATAGGTATTATCATCCCCATTAGATAAGCAAAGAAACCAAAGCTCAGGTAGAGAAGTAATCCAAGGTCAAACACTAGTACATGATAGGATTTAAACTCTTTCAGAAATTCTAAATCCTGCTGGGTGCAGTGGTACTCACATATTTCCTTACATGATAGGGTGAGGCAACAATCAGAAGTTCAAGGCCAGCCTCCTCAGCAACTTTGTGAAACCCTCAGCAAGTTAGCAAGATTCTGATTTAAAATAAAAAGGGTTTGGGATATAGTTCAGTGGTAGAGCACCTTTAGTTTAACCCCCACTTATCCCTTACCCCAAAAAAGGTATGATCCCAGGACAAGCAGTTCAAGCATCTCCTTGAAGCCTCTTAGAAATGCACATGTTCCTCCTCAGCAAGGCAACTCAGGAGGCCAAAGCAGGAGGCTTGCAAGTTCAAGTTTTATGCCAGCCTCAACAACTTAGTAAGACCTAAGCAACTTGGTGAAAGTCTGTCTCAAAATGAAAAATAAAAAAGGGCTAGGAGGCGGCTCAGTGGTAAAGTACCTCTGGGTTCAATCCCTGGTACCAAAACAAAACAAAAAACAGGAGCTCTGGCCCCACCTTCTGAAACAGTTTGCATTTGACAAGATGCTCAGGTGATTTGTCTTAGGGATGGATGATAACGGAATGGGGAGGCCTCCAACCCTTGTTGATGCCATTTATAGAACCAAGGAGGGAGGGTATAGGGAGAAGTCACTCTCTGCTTTTTAGCTAAATAACTAAATGTTCAGAAGTCATTTCTTTCTTTTATTTCTTTGCAGTCCTGGGGATGGGACCCAGGGCCTGCCTCAAGCATGCTAGGCAAGTGCTTCACCACTGAGCTGCATCCCCAGCCCACAATATCTGTTCTTTCACAATTGGCTCCTTTCATTTACCAGTGTTTTCAAGGTTTATCCCTGTTATTCGCCAGTCACTAGTGGCAATATTCTCTCGATTGATGTGTGGGTGTCAGGCAGCAAGGTAACCCCATCGCCTACTCCTCGCAATGCGGTTCCTGAGTGCCAGTGCTTCCCTGAGAAAAGCCTTTCTCTTTCCTTTGCTAACTACCGTAATAAGGACACCTTTAGCAGAGTTCTTTTTCCATCTTCTCCCAGGGACCTAGCAGCTCAAGTGTAGCTGGCCATTGGCCAAGCTTCCTTTCCAAGACACCTGCAGGCACTACCAGTGCTGCCACCTTATGCCCATTTCTTGAAGTAGTGGACACTGGATCAGTCACTCTTTTCCTCCCGGAGAGCCCTGCTCTTTGCTGTTTTCACAGCAATCAAGGTTGTGACTCATGACACAGTGTGACCAGGAGAGGTCGAGGGTGTGCTGTGTGGGAATTCCTGTCTGGTACCTGCAAAACAACCAAGAGGCAGAAAAAATGAGCCAGCCCAAATGCACATGGGCTAAAGGGGAGGGAGCAAGAATTTATAATCTCTCTTCCTGATTCTCTTGACTGTTTCTTCTGCTCCCATTTCTCTTCCTCTCCTCAGTTCACTTTCATTTCCCTGTTGTTCTTCACAAAACAGGGAACCTAAACATCTCTCCCTGTTCATTTCTACCTGGATTGTCTTCTTTTGCCACTTCCAGGGGCCTAGCAGTGGTGTATCTGGACTCTGGGCTCTGGGTGTGCTTAAGTTACTTCTATTAACACACACACATACACACAGAGTGTTAGTCAAAACATTCTGGCATACCAAACAGCAAAATAAGGAAGAAATCCAAGGCTAAATTTTTGTTTTGAAACGTACTTGAATTACGAGCCCTGAAGAAAAACTAACGTAGTAAATATACTTTCCCTAAATGCTCATGCCTGGATTTCAGAATTTCTGAGTTCGTTTGGGGTACAGAGTTCCATTACAGATCCTCATCCACTACTTACTCACTCTGTGCTCCCTGAGTAACCCTTGTATTGCTTACTCTTGGGAGGGACTTGAGGAATTAAGGCTCCAGGTGCCTATCCACCTCAAACTCTCATTGCTACCCTATCATATTCATTCAAGAAAAGTTTGAATACTACATGTATATATATATTTTAAGTAATTTTTTTAAAGAGAGGAAAGTGTGACAGAGAGAGAGAGACAGAGAGAATTTGTTTTTTTTTTTTTTTCCTTTTTCACATGCCTTTCGTGGCTCTGACACTTAGTTGTGTACATGGGTGATGGGGTTTTGAACCTGTGTACTCACACATGCTGAGCAAGTGCCGTGACCACTGAACCACTGCTCCAGCCTCTACATGTATATATTTTTGTGTTATTTAGCAGAACAAACAATTTACATTGTGGATTGGTTTGTATGGTCATTCCTTAATCCCTGGGAACTCCAGAACAAAGAGTAACAGACCTTTCTACTCTTTTCTTTTTTGCTCTTTTTGTCTTCCAAAAGGCTGGGCACACCCACAGAGGCTTGTTAAACTTTTACTGTTAGTCACTTTGTAGAGGAATGCATTATTTATTATCTCTTGCTTGGGGGTCAAAGCAACCAACCAGATCGAAAGACACATTTAGAAGACCTGTCAATGTAAACAGGTGTGTATTTACTCTCGACTTTGCTATTACAACTTAGTAAAGCTTCAGTTATCTAACACTTTTGGAGAATGTGAAAAGCCTGAATTCATTTTCTAAATATTTCAAACTAATCACTTTAAGTACAAAGAGTTTAAAAATAGCCTTTAATGAAATATTGCTTTAAATAAAATAGATCCTTGCCTTCTTTAAATGTATGGCAAGGGCAATTTAACCTCTTATATTCTTGGTCATAATTTGCATTCAGAGCTAGTTTGTAAACTAATTCATCTTTGAGAAACATTAATATATGCTACATTTTTTGATGTACCCACTATGATCCAAGGCCGGTGTGGTTTTGAGTTCTTTTGAGTCCTAATAATTTTCTTTCTGTTTTTTCCCTTCCTTTGTTAAGTTGATAATCACTACTTCCTGGGTGTCTGGTTTTAGCAGTCCCCTTCCTAATCTGTGTCCAAGGAAGTCAGATAGCTGAAGTAGTAGCATTGTGTGTAAAGTAAAACCAAATAGGTTTGAATCCCAGGGTCTTTCTTAGAAGGGAATAGTATTAGCTTTTCAAAGGCAATTCAGCAGTCTGTTTCACTTGCTCCAGTATTCTCAGTTCCACTGCTGATGCCTGAGATTGTTGGATAAATTACCTTCTCTAGAAAACTAAAATGTTTTTCTATCTTTTCTGCTAACACAATTCAGCCAGACATAATTTTTTCCATCAAAATTTCTCCTTTCTTTCTATTCTTTTTAGTTCCTTCTGATTTCTGATTTCAAACCATTAGTCCTTCCAATAAGGCATAAAGAAAACCAAAATAACTTAGAAACCTGGTAAAACCTAAACATTTTCTTATAGATTTCAGGGAGCCTTCCAAATGCAATGTTTCTGTTTTTGCTTTCTGGTGGGAAAAAGGCTCTCAAGTTGGAGTTTTTAAGTTAAAACTAATGCACTCAATTGTTAAGCTATAAAAATTACCATTTAAAATGAAAGCTTAAAATAAAAAATAAAAAGTACTGGGGAACCAAGCTTGGTGGCACATGCCTTTAATCCCAGTGACTTGGGGAGACTGAGGCAGGAAGATCATAAGTTTGAGGGCACTCTGGGCAACTTAGTGAGTCCCTGACTTAAAATAAAATAAAAAGGGCCGGAGATGTAGCTCAGTGGTAGAGCTCCCCTGGGTTCAATTCTTAGTACCTCAATAACAACAAAATTGAGTATCTGGGGGCTAGGGTGAGCAGAATAGAAAAGCACATGCTTAGCATGGGTTCAGTTCCTAGCACCAATAAGTAAACAAATAAACAGAGTACCCGGTATATGCCAGGTGTTCATATTTTTCTTTCCTCTTCTTAAAGTAGTGTGCAAAGGATATAAAGACCCTAATTTAGATTTGTGGAAAACTCAGCCTCACAGACATTAAGTAACTTAACCAATCAGAGGAACATTAAGTTGGATGACTGAAATTCCAATCCGACTGTGAATCCAAAATTTGAATTTTTATTTATTTTTTTGAAAATTATTTTTCTTTTTCACCTGGTTTTTATTTTTCCGACACTTAGCTGTGTCTGTGGTGCTAGGGTTTGAACCTAGGTCCGGGTGCATGCCAGGCAAGTGCTAAGCCGTAACTGCTGAGCCACCACCCCATTCCCCTAAAGTTGATATTCTCTCTCTCTCTCTCTCTCTCTCTCCCCCAGGATTCCTCCCTCCCTCCTTCCATCCCCTTTTGAGGAAGAAGTTCCTAGTCACATAACAATCTAGGAGGGAGTACTTCTGGAGAGCATCTATCTGGTCAAGCAGAGACTTGGATTCCTTTAATGCTATTGCTTTGCCATCTTAGGGATTTCACTTCAAAGGCATGGTCAAAGCTTAGGTTCAGGGCTATCTAGTCTAGATGGTTCTGGAGTGATAGCAGTCAGACAGGAGTGGGCAAGGTACCCTACAAGTACCTACATGTTGACGGGAAGGCGATGAATGAAAAGGATGGAAGGACTGGAGTACCCATTTCCCCACCTGCCCACCTCCCTCTTTTCAACACCCAGACAGAGCTATTCTCAAAGTTTGCATTTTTATTATCAAGACAGGTTGCCTTCATTAGAGTATAGCTGAGAGGTGATAAGAGGGCATTCAGCATGTATTCTACCAATTGTGCCCAACTTGACCATGGACCTATTGGTAATAAATGAAGTCAAACAACTCTATCTGTAACAAATAATTATTATTATTATTTAAAAGAGAGAGAGGGATAGAGAAAGAGAGAGAAAAAGTTGATATTATTTGATATTATTTAGCTTTTCACATGGCTTTCATTGCTCCAACACTTCATTGTGTACGTGGTACTGAGGTTCAAACCAGCGTCCTTGCACATGCCAGGCAAGCACTGTAACCACTGAACCACTGCTCCAGCCCCACAATCAATTATAATTATTCTTAAAGAGAGAGGGACAGTGAGGTGGGGGGTGGAGAAAGACAATTTTATTTAGCTTTTCACGTGGCTTTCATTGCTCTGACACTTCATTGTGTATGTGGTGCTGGGGTTCAAACCCACATCTTTGCGCATGCCAGGCAAGCACCGAAACTCCTGAGCCACCGCTCCATCCCCTCATGATCAATCATTATTATAAGATAATGTAGAAGTGGTTCTTCCTAGGGCCTAGAATTCCCCCCTGAGGAAGCAGGAAAGAGTGTCTTACACCTATGATTGGAAGATAGGAAGACAAGTCTACTTGATTTAAATGGGACAAGGATCTTCTGGGAAGATGTATGAGATGACTTGATTAGAGAAGTCATTCCCTGTAAAGAATAAATGACTCTGAGAACTGCAATTTCCTAGTTTTTAAATACTTAGAGGAGTTTTTTGGTTTGTTTTTGGAGATTTGTTTGTTTATTTTTGTAGCAGGGATTGAACCCAGGAACATTTAATTGCTGACCCACACCCCCAGATCCCCAGAGCTTTTTATTTATTTATTTAAAAAATTTTGATACAGTCTCACTAAATTACTTAGGGCCTCACTGAGTTGCTGAAGATGACTTTAAATTTGTGATCTTCCTGCCTCACCCTCCCAAGCTGCTGGGATTACAGGTGTGGCCCACCATGCCCATCTTTTTATTTTGAGACAGGATCTTGCTAAATTGCTTAGGGCCTCACTGCATTTCTGAGGCTGGCCTCAAACTTGCAGTGTTCGTGGCTTAGCCTCCCGTGTCACTGGGATTACAGGTATGCACCACTATGCCTAGCTCCTACAGCAGCTTTTTTTTTTTCTTTCTCTCTTTTTTTAATATTTTTAAAAATTTTTTTTTAAAGACAGGGACAGTGAGAGAGGGAGAGAGAGAAAGAGAGAATCAACTTTTAATTCAGTTTTGCACATGGCTTTTGTTGCTCCAAGACTTCATTTTTGTACATGGTGGTGGGGTTTGAACTTGCATACACGCGCATGTCAGGCAAGCGCCATAACTGCTGAACCACTGCTCCAGCCCCTCTTCCTTTCTTTTTTAAGAGAGAGAAAGAATCAATTTTATTTATTTGAGTTATGGGGGCTGGAGCAGTGGCTCAGCAGTTCAGCTCTTGCTTGGCATGTGTGAGGATGTGAATTCGAACCCTAGAACCATGTATACAACAAAGTATTGGAGCAACCAAAGCCACATGAAAAACTAAATAAAATTCTTTCTCACTGTCCCTCTCTCTCTCTTAAAAAAGAAAAAAAGAGTTGAGTCATTGTACAATCATAAATGCATATAAAGTAACAATATGATATGCATTTGTTCTTAAACCAGAATTACCCCCACATCGCCCACACCTGTCTCTGGTTCTTCTATATAAATGTTTAGATTGTGAATTTTCCAGAATTAAATGATTCCTTAAGTATTATTTGGATTCTCAGGAGGGGAAAAAGTATCCTACAATGTTTATTGTCTCCCTAGATCCCATCTCTAGTCTCCCTCCCTCCCCCCTCACCCTGGTGCCTCTCCTCTTCTCCCCCACATTATCTATGGTTGCCCTATATTAAATGTTCCTACACTTTTGCTGGGTCTAATACAGGAGTTTGACTACCTTTCACCCAAGCCTGGGTTCAGCTCCAGTCTCCACAAATGAGAAAAAACATTCCACTTTTGACTTTCTGAGTTTCGCTAACTTCACTCAGCATGATTTCTTCCATTGCTATCCATTTACCTTCAAAGTCTGCAATATTGTTTTTAATTGCTGAGTAGAATTGGATTGTATATATACACCATAGTTTTGGATCCATTCATCCAGTGAGGGCATCTGGGTTGGTTCTATAATTTAGCTATTGTAAATTGAGTTTCTATGAGCATAGATTTTGCTGTGACACTTAATTTTTGTATGTGATGCTCGGGTTCAAACCTGGGTCCTCGCGCATGCCAGGCAAGAGCTTTCCTGCTGAGCCACCACTCTAGCCCCTATAGCAGCTTTTTGCAGTTGTTTTTTTTTTTTTTTAAGAGAGTGGGACAGTGAGAAAGAAAGAATTAATTTTATTTCGTTTTTTTTTCATGTGGATTTTATTGCTCTAAGACTTCATTGTGTATATAATGCTGGGATTCGAACTCATGTACTCCTCGCACATGCTGGGCAAGTGCCATAACCACCAAGCCACCACTCCCTTTTTCTTTTGTGACAACCAATTTGGGTTTGCCTAAATTAATTCATCTTCTTTCATTTTCTGATTCTGCCTGAGGTTAGTTTTACGCTCTGATTAATTGTATGTATGTGTCTACAGCTACTACCCCAAATGCTTCCACCTTCAGCTGTACGGTGCCATGATTCTCCATTTTGTTGTTATTGTTTTCAGTTTGGGGATTGGTTAGTTGGTTTTCAAGATTTTTTTTTTCCTTCTCTTAGATTTTGAAATATGTAGTGTCTATTACTTGGCCTTCAGAATCCTTCTACCTTTTTATACAGAAGATGTGAAACAGCTTATCTTTTTGTGGTAAACAGGGTTTGGATTTGAGGCGTTCTCCTTCTTCATACCTTCCACCCCATCAAAATTGGCACCAAAATTCAGTTGTGGTCACTACTCAGTTAGCTAAACATTTATAAAGTGCAACAATTCACCAAGTAAAGGTTTGCTTTGGGTCTTTTTATGAGGAGGAGGGAGAAGAGGGGATATGGGCAGTGAGCTGAGGGTCCCTCTGGAGGAGCTTGGGTTTTTCTGTTAGTGTTGTTGCTTCAGTTTCTGAGCTGCAGCGATTGACAGAAGGGTTAACCTACCACAGTTTCTGCTGCAATAAACGCCTCTTCTCCAGCATGTTACTGACATGTACCTTCACTCATCTTCTCGGGCTGCTTCTACCATGAGTGATCTTATACCTCTCCAAATCTCATCTCCATTATCACCTCTTTGGGAAGCAGTCTCTAATTCTGGCAAACCTGAGGTCAGCAGATATTTTCTCTAATAGAACCAGACAGGAAATAATGTAGGATTTACAGACCAAGAGTCATAAGAGGGCTGGAGCAGTGGCTCAGCGGTTATGGTGCTTGCCTGGCTGCCTGGCATGCGCAAGGTAGAGGGTTCGAACCCCAGCACCACAAAGAAGTGTCAGAGCAACGAAGTCCAGATGAAAAGCTAAATTAAAAAATTTATTCTCTGTCTTTTAAAAAAAAAATAAAGTCGGGGTTGGGGATTTAGCTCAGTGGCAGAGTCCTTGCCTAGGATGCGCAAGGCCCCGAGTTCGGTCCTCAGCCCTGAAAAAAAAAAAAAGTCATAAACTGCATAGGGTCTCTGTCTCAATGACTCAACTCTACCAATGTAGTGCAAAAGCAGCCATACACCACAAGCACATGCACCACTGCACACCGCTGGAGTGGCTCGACTGCAACAGGACTTTATTTACAACAACATCTATAGGCTAAATTTTGCTCCTTAGTTTGCTGACCTCTGTTTTGCTTAGATATTTCTTCTCCAATCTAATTATTCATGCCTCCATTATCATATTCGTTCTGTTGTTTACCTCTACCAGAATATGATCAACTTGAGGGCAGACATTCTGTCTTTTCATCTTTCTGAACTAAGCAAAGCTGAGCTCCTAATGGGTATTCTATAAAAAATTCTGGAAATAGGAAAGAAAGATAAGCAACCAGGTGTGGAGGCCCACACTTGTAATTCCAGCAATTTGGGAGCCTGAAGTAGGAAGATTGTTAAAGTTCTAGGACTGCTTGGGCAATTTTTAGCAAGACCCTATCTCAAAAAATGAAAAACAGAAAACACATGGTAGGTAGGAAAGAGTAGAATCCTGATTAAGCAGAAAGCAGTACTGTGCAAATCCTCCATTGGCATCCAATTAAATTTGATCTTCACCTAGTAACACAATCAGATGCTGTTGATAACATGGCTAATTTGGGCTCTTCTGAAAGTTTGACTCCAGCAAACTTGCTTTTGAAGATTCATGTAAGTGGAGCCAGTCTCCAAGATGGCCCCAATGATCTGACCTCCTGGTACTCATTGTACCCTTCTGCACTGAATAGGGATGACTAGGTAACTTATAAGATGTTGTGGAAATAAAGTTTTATGTTTATTTGAGGCTAAACAAAAAAGACATCAGGGTTTCTGCTTGTTTTCTCTTGGATTACATTCTCTTTGAGGGAAGTTAGCTGTTATGCCTTGAAAACCTGTGTCAGGGGCTGGAGCAGTGGCTCAGCGGTTTCGGCGCTTGCCTGGTGAGCATGAGGGCCCGGGTTCAAACCCCAGCACCACGTACACAACTAAGTGTTAGAGCAGCTAAGGCCATGTGAAAAACTAAATAAAAGTTGTTTCTCTCTTTCTCTGTCTCTCTCACTGTCCCTCTTTCTAAAAAAAAAAAAAAGAAAACCTGTGTCAGACAAATCTACTGAGAGGTCCATGGACAAATAATTTTCTCCTGTTACTTCTAGTTCCTATTGCAGCAGCTATCAGAATTAAGTAATTCCTACTATTGTAGGAATTAGAGCTCCATCATTAAAATATTGAGAGAATATCTTTCACTGTTTGAGTTTTGCTCTACTGGGGATTGAACCCAGTGGTACTCTTATCACTGAGCTACATCCCCAGACTTATTTATTTTTGAGACAAAGCCTTGCTAAATTCAAACTTGTGATCCTGCTTCAGCCTCCCAAGTAGCTGGGATTATGTGCACCCCCATGCCTGGCTCAGTGGTGGTCTTTCTGACGGGTTGGTGACTTTCATATCATATGGAAAGAATTCTCATAAAGCAATAACATTTTTTTTTTCAGGGCTGAGGACCGAACTTGGGGCCTTGCTCATGCTAGGCAAGGCGCTCTGCCACTGAGCTAAATCCCCAACCCCATAAAGCAATAACAAAAATGAATCTCTTTTAAATTTCCAAAATATAATGAAAAGCCTAGAACACAGATTCTAGAAAAGAAGAAAAGAAAAAATTTAAACTCACCTCTGAAGGTGCTCCGAAATGCATACATTTCTTCATTCAGCTCACATAAAGTGTAAGGGAAAACTACAGTGATGCCAGCTATGGATATGCAGGGTTTTTGTTTGTTTGTTTGTTTGTTTTAAGGAGAGAGAGAGAGATAGTGAGATAGAGAGACAGAATCAATTTTATTTAGTTTTTCATTTGGTTTTTATTTCTCTGACACTTCACTGCACACGTGGTCCTGGGGTTTGAACCTGTGTCCTCGCACATGCCAGGCAAGCACTATAACCACTGAGCCACCACCACAGCCCCTCAACATATTTTTTTTTCAGGGCTGAGGACCGAACTTGGGGTCTTGCGTGTGCTAGGCAAGTGCTCTGCCACTGAGCTAAATCCCCAAACCCCCTCAACATATTTTTTGAAGGCCTACAACTTGCTTGGCACTATTCTAGGAGTTAAGTATACATGGTAAACAAAAAGGACAGACACCTACTCTCTCTCTCTTTTTTTAGAAAGAGGGAAAGAGTGAGACAGAGAGCGAAAGAGAATCAATTTTAGTTTTTCATCTGGCATTCAGTTCTCCAGCACTCTGTTGTATATGTAGTGCTGGGGTTTGAACCCAGGTCCTCACACATGCCAGGCAAGCACTTTAACCTCTGAGTGACAACTCCAGCTCCAGCAGTCACCTCTTAAGGAACTTATATTTTAGGAGTGGGAGATATATTTTAAAATTATTAAAATATAAGTAAAATACATGTCAGATAATGCAATGGTGAAAAATAAGGCAGGTGTGAGAGATGGGGAATACCAGGGTCAGGCAGAGTTGCAGAGAGGGAGAAAGAATCATCTTTATTTAGTTTTTCATCTGACCTTTGTTTCTTGAACACTCAGTTGTGTACATGGTGCTGGTTTGAACCTGGGTTCTTGCAGGGACCATGGAGGACGTGAGCAATTGGCTGGGCTAAACCCCATCCCTTGTGCATGCCAGACAAGTGCTCCAACCACTGAGCACCGCTACAGCCCCAAAGTTGCAACTTTAAATAGGATAACGAGGAACTACCTCAATGAGAAGAGAACGTCTAAGCAAAATCTGGTTAAAGCAGGAAAATGAATCAATTGACTTGGGTTGCCATAGCAAAATATCACATACTAGGTGGCTCAAACAAAAATGAATTTTCAGGCTGGAGCAGTGGCTCAGCAGTTACAACACGTGCCTGGCACGTGCGAGGACGTGGGTTCAAACCCCAGCACCGCATACACCACTAAGTGTCTGAGCAACAAAAACCAGATGAAAAACTAAATGAAATTGATTCCCTATCTCTCTAGGAAAAAAATGAATTTATTCACAGTTTTGGAGGTTGAAAATTCAAGATCAGTGTAGCTTTGGTAAGGTTCTAGTGAGGGTTCTCATCTTGGCTTGCAGACAGTGCCTTATGCTGTGTTCACATGGCCCTTCCCCAGTGCAAATATGTGTGGAGAAAGAGAAAGACAGCACAAAGTCTCTTGTGTCTCTTCCCCTACTCCTCACTCTTGCAGTTGCTCTGTGTGTATGTGTGTGTGTGTGTGTGTTACTGGAGATCAAACCCAGGGTTTCATGCATGCTAGGCAAGCACTGTACCACTGAACAATATCCCTAGTCCTGCTGTGTCTTCCTATATGGCACTAATCCTCCTGCAGCAAAACCTTGCCCACATGATCTATTAAAATTGCCTAGGGTGGCACATCTGTAATTCCAGAGACTGGGGAGGCTGAAGCAAGAGGTTCATAAGTTCAAAGTGGGTCTCAGAAACATAGTGAAGCTCTAAGAAATTAGTAATAAAAAATAATAATAATTTTTAAAAAGGGTTGAGGGACTGGAGTGGTGGCTCAGTGGTATCGCACTTGCCTGCCATGTGCAAGAACCCAGGTTCAAACTCCAGCACCACATACACAACTAAGTGTCAGAGTAACAAAAACAAGATGAGAAACTAAGTAAAATTGATTCTTTCACTCTCATTCTCCCCTTCTTTCTCTTTAAAAAATAAAGGGAGAGGGCTGGGGATGTGGCTCAGTGGTTAAGAACCCCTCAGTTCAATCCCTATTACCCACCTGCCAAAATCTTAATTTCCTTCAAAATGATCCTATTTCCGGGCTGGAGTGGTGGCTCAGCAGTTGCGGTGCTTACTTGGCTTGCACCAGTATGCAAGTTCAGACCCCAGCACCACGTACACAACGAAGCCTTGGAGCAACAAAGGCCATGAAAAACTAAATTAAAAAATTGATTCTTTCTCTCTCTCTCTCTCACCATCCCTCTCTCTTAAAAAAAAATCCTATTTCCAAAATAGAAAACCATACTGTGCTATACTGTGACTTAGGGCTTCAGTATGTGAATCAGGCAGAACACAGTTCAATTCATAGCATGGAGTAAATACACAACACAGATATCTGGGGGGGATGTTTTAGGCAGAGAGGATCAGAGATATAAATTAGGTAGTTGTCAGAAAATAGATGACATTTAAAGCCACTAGGCTGAATGAAATCATCAATATAGTGAATATAGAAAAAAGAAACAAATCCAAGGCCTGAATCCTGGTACACTTGCATGGTTTGAGGTCAGAGACAAGGAGAACCTAACAAAGAGGAAGCTACTAATGAGTGAGGCAGGGAGAAAAACCAAGAGAATGTAATATCCCAGAAGGCTACTGAAGAAAGTATTTCAAGGAGGGAGTGACAGCTGTGTCAAGCAAGGATGAAGGCTGAGACTTGACCATTGCATTATCAATATGAAGGTCACTGGTGACTCTACTAGAACAATATCAGTGGAGTGGCAAGGGCAAAACCTGATTGGGCTAGGTTCAAGAGCGCCTTGAAAGGAGAGCAATTTCAAACATTAGGAGGCAACATAAAAACATTAAAAAAAAAACAGATAAATTGGCTGGGCACTGTGGCACATGCCTGTAATCCCAACAATTTGGTAAGCTGAGGCAGGAGGATCACGAGTTCAAAGCCAGCCTCATCAATTTAGCCCTAAGCAACTTAGTGAGAGCCTGTGTCAAAATGAAGAATAAAAAGGGCTGGGGATGTGGCTCTGTGGTTAAATGCCCCTGGGTTCTATGCCCAGCACAAAAAACAAACAAAGAACTAATACATGTTTCAACATGGATTGAACATGAAACCATGCTAAACAAAAATTATTCAGTGACCAAAGACCACATATTATGTGATGCCATTATATGAAAAGTCCAGAATAGACAAATCATAGAGTTGAAAAGATTTATAATGTGTATGGTTTTAAAGGATGAGAGTAATTAATAGGAGGTTTCTTTTCAGCGGATGAAAATGTTCTGGAATTATGGTGATGGTTGCACAATTCTGTAAATATGTTAAAATTGTTAAAGTGTATCTTTAAATGAACTTCATGATACCTGAATTATTTCCCAATTAACATGCTTTGTTTTGTTTTTTAAAGAGAGAAAGAATTAACTTTATTTTTTTACCTGGTTTTCATTACTCCAACACTTACTTGTGTATATGGTGCTGGGGTTTGAACCAAGGTCCCCACACATGCCTAACTTGCACTCTAACCATTGAGCCACTGCTCCAGTTCAGTGAAGATGGTTTTGTTTTTTGGTTTTTGTTTTTTTTTTAACACTACAGGAGCAGGGAAAACTCTAGAAGATACTTTTTCATCCATCATTTGGAATTCAAGTCTAAGTGAGTCTGATTCCAAAGCTTGTGTGTTCTTAAGAATTCTGCTATTCTACATCCTAAGGATTACCTCCTTAGGTTACATTCCCAATAGGATCACAGAGACAAAGAATATGAACAATTTACTAGAAGGGCCAAAGTCCATGGAGCCATCTGTGCTTGCCAGATACATTGCCCCCTCTAGGTAAAGTGATATAAACTGTTCTTTCTTGCTCAGGTGCTATTACTTGTACAACCTGCTTTGAATGAAACAACCTCTACTATGACTGCTGATTGACCAGTGGCTTAAACACAAACCCAAAGCAACCATATGTAGACTAGCCAAGTGCCACTGTGAGACAGTGGCCGTGGTTAGTGTTCAAAAGCTGCACTCGGCACTCGGTTCCAAGTAGTAGCAAATCAATCCAATCAAATTCTCTCTTTAGGGACACATAAATGCCAGGTGAACAAAGAGAAGGCAAGTAACTCAAGCTCAAGTTGTAGAGCTTTTAGCAGCTGTGTGGTAAGTGTAGAAAATGAATTATTTATGGAGAAGCTTTCAATTGTCATCCAAAGAGCGAACCCAAACACTTCTTGAAAACAAGCTCACCCCACTAGGAACCCACGAATAGCACATTGAGGGCAAGTCATTGATGCTACAGGAAAAATATAATCCTATGAAGAATTCTCCAAGGATAAAGCGTTCAAAGGGAAACCAAGTCATTCCATCTGATTGAATCTTGTGCCAATAAAAATTTTAAAATAAATTATCTTTTTTTCTAAAGAAGAAAAAAAAAGAGACAAGTTGTAATAGTTGTAATACCTCACCCAACAAGGCCTCTAAACCTTCTAAATCTTCATTTCTCCTCAAACCATAAACCCCTGTCCTGACCTACACTCTCACCTAATGAATTTGGTTTTTACATCATTGGAAAAATACAAGCGATCAAAAATTTTCTCATCTTCTAACCATCAAATCAACCAACATACCTTTATCAGCACCCATAAGTGTCCCCGTTCCTATATGAAGCCAATCACACCATCTGTATCCTATTCCCTCCAGCCTAGTCATGGCCTTTGCTCCTGAAAATTTCCTAAATCTTTCCTGCATCATCAGTTTTTCCCTTCCTGTTGAAAATATGCAAGCACAATCTATTCCTCCTTCCCCAAACTTAAAAAAACTGTCTGGATGGGGGTAAGTTTGGAGTTAAGCTGCAGTTTAAGTGCAACCCAAACTTGGATAAATTAAACTACATAAAATAAAAGTTTCCCTAAGATAGAAATCACCATTAACAAAGTGAAAAGATATATTTGCAACTCAATATCACAGAGAATGTGCCTGATATATTGAGCTCCTAAAAATCAATTAGAAAAAAGACCAATATCTGATTAGAAAAATAAGCCAAGTGTAGGAAGATAAAATTCAATGAAAGAGAAATACAAAGAGCTTCTTAAATTTTGAGAATATATTCAACCTCACTTAATATAAGAAATGAAAATTAAAAGTACATAAAGAAGGGGCTCAGCGGTTTTGGCGCTTGCCTGGCAAGCACAAGGAACTGGGTTCAAACCCCAGAACCACGTACACAACTGAGTTTTGGAGCTGCTGAGGCCATGTGAAAAACTAAATAAAGTTGTTTCTCTCTTTCTCTGTCTCTCTCACTGTCCCTCTCTCTTTAATTAAAAAAAAAAAAAAAAAAAAAGAAAGTACAT
>PVKS010001312.1:126762-146166 GCA_004027875.1 Aplodontia rufa
AAAAAAAAGAAGCAAAAAGAAAAATTGATTCTCTCATTCTTTCTTTAAAAAAAAAAAAAAGTATCTAAAGGGCTGGAGCAGAGGCTCAGCAATATTGTGCTTACCTGACTGGCATATGCAAGGACCTGGGTTCAAACCACAGCACCACCTGCGTAAGTAAGTGTCGCACAACAAAAACTAGATGAAAAACAAAATAAAGTTGATTCTCTCTCTCTCTCTTATAATAAAACAGTACACAAAGAGATCGTTTTTCATTTATAGGAAGGGTAAAGATAAAACTTTTTACATTATACTGTATGGGAAAACAGGCCTCATCATTGCTGGTGGGAGAGATATTGGTACAAATTACACAGAAGCATTTTGGCACCATTTCTATCAAACTCACAAATGTACTTGCCTTTTCTTTTTTTTCCCAGGGCTGAGGACCAAACTCGAGGCCTTGCACATGCTAGGCAAGCGCTCTGCCACTGAGCTAAATCCCCAACCCCTCCATTTTTTTTGAGAGAGAGAACGACAGTGAGAGAGAGACAGACAGACAGACAGAGAGAATCAATTTTTATTGAGTTTTTCACGTGGCTTTCATTGCTCTGACACTTAGTTGTGTACGTGGGTGCTGGGGTTTGAACCTGTGTAGTTGTACGTGCCGGGCAAGCGCTGTAACCATGGAGCCACCACTCCAGCCCTGTAGTTGCCTTTTGATTCAGCAATTCTTTTTTTTTTTTTTTAAGGCATTTTTTTTTAAAGAGAGAGGGACAGTGAGAGAGACAGAAAAAGAAACAACTTTATTTAGTTTTTCACATGGCCTTCGTTGCTCCAACACTTAGTTGTGTACGTGGTGCTGGGGTTTGAACTCGGGTCCTCGTGCTTGCCAGGCAAGCTCCGAAACCACTAAGCCACCGCTCCAGCCCTCAGCAATTCTTCTAAGTAATTTCATCCTACAGATATACTGTCACATGTACGAAATATCTATGTACAAAATTATCCTTTGCAGTTTTGCTTGTAATAACAAACGCCTGGAAACAACCTAAACATTCTTCAATAGGGATTACTGGGGAATTGAATACATAAATTATGCCATATTATGGTATAACAACACAATGCAACCAGAAATAAAGCAGAAGACCTTTTTGTGTACATTTATGGAACAATCTCCAAAATATGTTAATAAGAAAAGGAATATGAAATAATGTGCATAGTAAGCTACATCTGTATATTTGTTTAAAAGTAGAAAAGGTGAGAGAATGCACACACACAAATAAGCAATATTTGGTTGTACATGAACAATGTTTCCAGAAGAATTCATATGAGTCTGAAAACACTGAAATTGGGAGAGAGAATACTGTGGATGGGAGAAAGTTATGAGAGCTAGATTTTTCATTATATATCCTTTTGTACCTTTAAAATTTTGTACAAATACAATCTATTTAAAATCTGTCTTTATGGGGGTTGGGGATTTAGCTCAGTGGCAGAGCGCTTGCCTAGCAACCCCAAGGCCCTGAGTTCAGTCCTCAGCCCTGAAAAAATAAAAAAAAAAAAAATAAAAATTTAAAAAAAATAAAAAGAAAAAATAAAATAAAATCTGTCTTTATTTTTAAAGAGCAAGAAGGACAGTGAGAGAGAGAGAGAAAGAATCAATTTTATTTAGTTTTTCATGTGACTTTCATTCCTCAGACACTTTGTTGTGTACGTGGTGCTAGGGTTTGAATTTGCATACTGGCGCATGCCAGACAAGCACCTTGACCACCAAGCCACCGATCCAGCCCCCAGCCTCTTACTTTTTGAGACAGGGTTTCACTAAATTGCTTAGGGCCTCAATGATTTCTGAGACTGACCTCAAACTTTTTTTTTTTTTAAAGAGAGAAGGACAGTGTGAGAGAGAGAGAATCAACTTTTATTGAGTTTTTCACATGGGCCTCGTTGCTCTGACTCTTAGTTGTGTACGTGGTTGCTGGGGTTTTGAACCCGTGTACTTGCGCATGCTGGATAAGCGCCGTAACCGCGGAGCCGTAGCTCCAGCCCCATTACCTTGAACGTTTGATCCTCCTGCCTCAGCCTCCTGGGTCACTGAAATTATAGGGGTGTGCCACTGTGTCAGACCTATTAAATGCTTTCTGAGGATGATTTTTATTTTTCATCCAGCTTGCTCAGCTGCATTCTGTGGCAGGCATGACATGAATTACATAGCCTACCATTACCAAAACTGAAAGTCCATTCAGTTTACTTTATTTCTGCAAGAGAAAAATCTCATCTTGGGTCTGTGGGCAGGAGCACAGGGTCATTCAATACTGAACATGTAATGCTTTGGGAAGGAAAGGCAGGTTTGTAATAAGAGAACATTGGTATAGGAGAAATGACTGGTATCTTTAATTTACCAAATTACTTGCTGTTCTCCAAAAGTATTCTCCTTGGCTGGGCATAATAACACTTGCCTATAATCCTGGTACCTCAAGAAGCTGAGGCAGGAGGATCACAAATTCAAGGTCAGCCTAAGCAATTTAGTGAGGTCCTAAGCAACTTAGACCCTGTCTCAAAATGAAAGGGTTAAGGGATTTAGCTCAGTGGTAAAGCATTCCTGGGTTCAATTCCCAATACAAAAAAATAAATAAAAGTATTCTCCATTATCTATTTCCTCTGCTTTATCTTATGAGATCACCTCAGCCAGAATTTCTTCCCATCTTGTTCACTATCTTTTTTATGACTTAGCTTAAATATTGCTACTTCATCTCAAAGACAAACAGATGGATAAAACCAAAAAACCAGGGCCTCTTCATCTGTAGGCCCTTTGTAAGTTGCTTACCCCTTTTCCTAACAATGATTGTATTCTTCAGGTAGAGATTATTTTTTCACTTGTGTGACCTAAGATTTTGCCATTTCTTTGTTGAATAAATGAATGAAAGAATACTAGTTATACCATACAATTTCTGGTGTCCTTAGATCTTACATTCCATAATTCAATGAAATTACAACCCCAAAAATAACTTATTTTGGTGGTAGTGTGTGTGTGTTTTGCAGGGCTGGGGCTGAATCCAGTGCCTAATGAATGCTAGTCAAGTAGTGTACCACAGAGTGTCTCCGCTAGCCAGGATCAGCAATTTTTTGTTTGTTTGTTTTGTTTTGTTTTTTTGTTGGTACAAGGGACTGAACCCAGGGGCACTTAACCAGTGGGCCACATCCCCTACGCTTTTTAATTTTTTATTTTGAGACAGGGTCTCACCAAGTTGTTTAGGGCCTTGCTAAGTTGCTGAGAATTTGCGATCCTACTGCCTCAGCCTCCCCAGCTGCTGCAATTACAGGTGTACACCACAGATCCTGACCAGAACCAGGATATTTTTATGACCTCTTTGGCAAATGTTTTGGTAGATGAACAAATGGCCAGCAGGGAAAAATTTAGGAGGGTTATCAAGAACAGAGAAAGTGTCTGATCACACCTTTAGCAGGTATTCTTTTCTCTTCTTTCTTTCTTTTTCTTTCCTTCCTTCCTTCCTTTCGAGGCATGGAAACCAGGGCCTTGCATATGGAAGGCATGTGCTCTGCCATTGAGCTAAATTCCCAAGCCTAGCATGCTCCTTCTTTTTCCTTTTGTCCTAGGGATCAAACCCAGGGGTGCTTTACCTCTGAGTCACATCTCCAGCTCTCTTTACTTTTTTTTTTTTTTTTTAAAGAGAGAGGGACAGGGGCTGGAGCGGCCTTTCAGTGGTTATGGCACTTGCTTGTTATGTGTGAGGACCTGGGTTCAAACCCCAGTGCCACACACACAACAAAGTGTTGGAGAAAAAAGGTCAGATGAAAAAAAAAATAAAAATGATTCGCTCTCTCTCCATTTAAAAAAAAAAAAAGAGGAGATAGAGAGAGAGAGGAACAGTGAGAGAGAGAGAATCAATATTATTTACCTTTCCATTTGGCTTTTGTTGCTCCCACCCTTTGTTGTGTATGTGGTGCTGGGACGTAAACCTGTGTCCTTGCACATGCCAGGCAAGCACTGTAACTGCTGAGCCACTGCTCCAGCCCCTTTACTTTTGTTTTGAGACAGGATCTTGCCAATTTGCTGAAACTGGCATTGAACTTGCAATCCTCCTGCCTCAGCCTCCTGAGTCACTGGGATAACAGGAGTGTGCCACCACACCTGGTAGCATCCTCTTTCCTGAAGAACAACTACCCTCTTGTGCAATATTTTTGCCAAAAATGCTAACTTTTAAATATAAATAAATAATTCGATTAATCCAAATTAAAGGTGGGATGTGGGGGAACTGCTCTCCAACAAAGGAAGCTGAGGCAGGAGGATTGCAAGTTCAAGTCCCTAGGATTACCAGGCATTAGTTCTCTTTCTTGAATTAGCAATGCACATGAATGCAGACCAATGTCTCAAAGTCTAAATTTATTCAAAACTTCATAAAGAACCAATCAAATAAAAATTAATAGATAAGCTAAAGGAAGTCTAGTAGAGTAGAGGAAAGAAAAGAGCAGACCAAGGAAGAATGGAAGGGAAAAGAGAAGGGAATGGGGGTATCATAAACTGAAATTGATTTCCACGCACGTATGAGTTTGTTGGCATGACCAACAACTATATATATATATATATATATATATCTCAATTTTAAAAAAAAGTCAAAGGAAGATCAGTAGAAGAAAGGGACTAAGGAGTAGGGAGTAGATAGGAAGAGGGAAATGATGGGGATTGATACTGGCCAAATTATATTGTTATATTGTATGCATGTATAAATATGTAACAACAAATCCCATCAATATGTACAACTATAACACACCAATAAACAACCCGAAAAAAATTATTCCATTTTCTTTCTTTCTTTTTTCAAGACAATGCCTTCCTATCTTACCCAGACTGGCCTCAAACTTCTGGTTTCAAGGGGCTGGAGCAGTCGCTCAACGGTTACCTTGCATTCTCAAGGACTAAGGTTCAAACCCCAGCATCACATACACAATGAAGTATCAGAGCAACAAAAGCCACATGAAAAACTAAATAAAATTGATTCTCTCTCTCTCACCATCCCTCTCTCTTAAAAAAAAAAAAAAAAAACTTGTGGTTTCAAGTGATTCTCTGACATCAACCTACTAAGTGACTAGGGCTGGAATTTAGAAAAAAAAATTTTTTTTAATTTGGAAAAAGAAAAAAGAGGGGTTCTCTAGCTTAAAAAATTACTTGCCATATTGAGGCTGTCGATGCTTACAGGCCGCATCCATGTCAATTTGTAGGAGGACAGTTATTTCAAAAAGCTTCTTGGAAATCCCAAGAACAAGTCAAAACCAGCAGGATCTGCTGCCTTAACACTCCCCACTCAGCCCTCCAGATGGAAGGGCTATGAAAAGATGAAATGCTTTGAAAAGCAGAGTTAAGCAGACTCTTTACCTTACTTATAAACAAGGGTAGCAAGGAAAAGGAAGACTAGCAAGTTCAAATAAAATGAGAAGGAACTTAGGAAATTATCTATCTATCTCTGGTTATTTGGCTTTCCCCTTCTTCAAACTCATTTTATTTGTATCACTGACAATTTAACCTAACATATAAGTTCCTCTATGTTCTACCTTTATGGAATAAAGAATAGAGACCATATGATTAAAAAACTTCTAGAGAGGAAACACAAATTTAAGATAATAGTGATTTTAAACAACATAAAAATTATATAAGCAGTTATCAGTTGAAACAAATTTAAAGTCCAGTTAAACACTTTGCTCTCAAAGTTGAAAATTAAAATGAGACCATTTTTACAAGTACAATTGTAAAAATAAATACCATGGAACTGAGGAAAATATGAACTAACTAGATAACTTCTGTAAAGAAATATAGCCAAATGGTATCCGTGCAAGTGACATAATCACAAAATAAACCGACCAAAGCAAAGAATAATTAGATTTTTAAACAGAGAGAGGGACAGTAAAAGAGAAAGAGAGAATCAATCTTTCATTTAGTTTTTCATCTGATTTTTGATGCTCGGATACTTGATTGAATATGTGGTACTGGGATTTGAACCCACATCCTTGGGCATGCCAGACAAGCACTGAAACTGCTGAGCCACTGCTCCAGCCCCAGGGAATAATTTTTGAAACCAGGAATGGGAGCATGCACCTGTAGCCCTAGCTGCTCAGGAAGTTGATGTACGAGGATCACTTGAAACCAGGAGTGCAAGGCAAGCCTAGGCAAGATAGCAAGGCCCTGTCTTGAAAGGGAAAGGAAGAAAGGAAGGAAAGGGGAGGGGAGGAAGATAATTTTTTAATAAATTTAGACTTTTAGTTATGCAGACATTGGTCTACACTCACATGCATTGCTAATTTAAGAAAGAGAACTAAAGCCAGGCATGGTGGCACAGGTCTGTAATCCCAGTGACTCAGGAGGCTGAGGTATGAAGCACTGTAAGTTTGAGGCTAGCCTCAGCAATTTAGCAAGGCCCTAAGCAATTTAATGAGATCCTATCTCAAAATAAAATAATAATTAAAAATAATAATAATAAATAAAAAGGGCTGGGGGTAGGGGCTGGAGTGGTGGCTCAGTGGTTACAGTGCTTGTCTGGCATGTGCAGGGACGCATGTTCAAATCCCAGTACCACATATACAACAAAGTGTCGGAACAATGAAAGCCACATGAAAACTAACTAAAAGTTGCTTCTCTCTCTCTCTCTCTCACTCTCTATCTTTAAAAAAACGAAAAGGGCTGGGGATGTGGCTCAAGGTCAAGTGCTCTATTAGGTAACAGTCTTTCTGCATTTAATGACAAAAATGTAATAAATTATTTCAATTTAATTTTCCACTCATACATTCAAGTATTGATTGAACACTTGCCATATATAAGTTACCACGGAGCAGGTCCTTGAAGAAGGAGGTTTGAGGAAAACATATACTATCTCTATGCAAAACACATGTGTGTGTCATATATGTTTTATTATGTTTATACATATATATATGACACACACACACACACACATATATATATATGAACTCATTTACTGAGCACTTGCTATGTGAATTCACACATCATAAAAGGTACCCTTTGCCTGGAGCTGTGGCACACACTTATTATCCCAGAGGCTTGGGAGGCAAAGGCAGAAGGATCATGAGTTTGAAGTCAACCTTGGCAATTTCGTGAGACACTGTCTCAAAATAAAAAGTTAAAAGGCAGGTGGTTGGGGCTACAGATTAGTGTTAGAATGCTCCTAGGTTTAATCCCCAGGACCACAAAAAAATAAAAATTAAAAAAAAAATTTAAAGAGAGAGGGGGACAGAGAGAGAGGGAGAGAGAGGAAGAGAAAATTAATTTTATTTAGTTTTTCATATAGCTTTCGTTGCTCCGACACTGTTGTGTACGTGGTGCTGGGGTTTGGACCTGTGTCCTCGTGGATGTCAGGCAAGCTCCATAATAGCTGAGCCACCTCTCCAGCAACACCCACCCCCAAGCCAGTTTATTTTGAGACAGGGTCTCACTAAGTTGCTGAGAGTCTCACTAAATTGCTGAGGCTGGCTTGTAACTTGCTATCCTCCTGCCTCAGCCTCCAGAACTACTGGGATTACAGGTTTGTGCCACCATGCCCAACTATTTCATTCCTTTTATTGCTGGATAATATTCAATTTTATGAATATATCGCACTTTATTTACACTTTAATCAGTTGATGGACCCTTGGGGTGTTTCTACTTTTTGACTATTATACTTATGCTATGAATATTCATGAAGAAGTTTTTGGTGGAATATGGTTAATCCAGATGTATTCATTAATGCCCTAATTGTGTATTAATGAATCAATGTAAAATCAATAAAGTAGTTGAATGCGGTAAGCATCATGTAGTGGATTTTTGTTGGTTAGGGCTGCCTCGCATCTACCCTTGCTGCCCATTAGTAATAGAACCATAATCTGTTATGTGCAACTACAAAAGATTCTTCGAAGGAAGCTGACTACCCCTACAACAGGGATACACCCAGTTTGCCTCAAGCCCAGCCCTGATATCTCCATGGACACTGATTAACTCATTGATGAACCTTAATTCATGCCAATGAGATATGAAAGGGCTTTGCTGGGTCTTCTGGGGAAGATGCTTCCTTGTTATGCTGAAGTAACTTACTAGAAAAATGTTTCCACTAGAGGTAAGGGAAGCATAGACAGGGCTCCTGAAAGTGGTTGTAGCCATGTGGACATCATAAAGAAACAAATTTAGAAATGTCAAATATTTTAGAAGCAGAAATGGAAAGAAACTGGGTCTGTTTTAACATCATTGAGGACAAAGCTTAGTCTGAGTTATTAGTTGATGACTAAATTTACTTACTGTTTAATACAGTTTGAGATGAACCTTCTGTTGCTTGCGATCAATATATTATACCTCAGTATTAACTGAAACTAAGATTTTTATAGACTTATAATGTATCTCTGACCTACATCAATTCAGTGGAAGACATATTGGATTCTGTCTAAGGGAGCGATGAAAGGTTTCATGTGGAAATTGACATCTGAATTACAATTTTCCAATTAGAAAGTATTCACTAAGTATTCTGGGCTAAACAAAACTAAGCAGAGGTCTTTTAAGCACATTTCTTCTGAGAGCCTTTAGTTTACTAACGTGAAATTATGAATATATCCAAAAAGAGGGACATAATATGCAACGTTTACTAAATATCTAGTAATATTTCAAGAAATCCAATCGGCACAGGAAGTACTGGTATGCATAACGCGTTGACATTATGCATTTTCTAGCCTGGCTAGAAAAAAGAACAAGATTATCCTGGCCACAGTATTAGGAAGCTTTCATGAAGATGAGGGCATTTGAAACAATTATTATTATCATTATTTGAGATGGCATCTTCGTATGTTGCCAAGGTTGATGTCAAATTCCTAAATTCAAGCAACCCTTCTGCCTCAGCCTCCCCGGTGACTGGGACTAAAGCACATGCCATCATGCCTAGAAAAGTAATTCTTAACAGATCGGTAGTCCTGAACAAGTAGAATGGATCTAGGTAGCTTCTTTTTATTGTTGTTGTTCAAAGAACTTATTAGGAAAAATATGGTAAGCCACCATGGCACAGACCTATAATTCCTGTGACTCAAGACAGCTGAGACAAGAAGATAGCAAGTTTGAGACCAGTCCCAGCAACTTAGTGAGACCTTCATCAACTTTGCAAGACCCTGTCTCAAAATAAAAAATAAAAAGATCTGGGGACTTAGCTCAGTGTTAAAGCATCCTGGGTTCAATCTCCAGTACCAAAAAAACAAAAACCAAACAAATAAAAAATATAGTGGCATGTTCTTATAATTCTTTTTTTTTTTTTTTTAAGAGAGAGGGACAGGGGGCTGGAGCGCCAGCCTGGGGGTTACAGCACTTGCTTGTTTGGCATGTGCGAGTATTTGGGTTTGAACCCCAGCACCACATACACAACAAAGTGTTGGAGCAATGGAGGCCATGTCAAAAACTAAATAAAATTGATTTTATCTTTCTCTCTCTCTCTCACTATCCCTCTCTCTTTAAAAAAAAGAGAGAGAGAGAGAGAGAGAGAGAATCAATTTTACTTAGTTTGTCACATGGCCTTCGTTGCTCCAACACTTTGTTGTTTACATGGTGCTGGGATTCCAACTCACATACTTGCATATGCCAGGCAAGTGCTGCAACTGCTGAGCCACTGCTCCAGCCCCACATTCCCATAATTCTAGTAACTCAGGAGGCTGAGTCAGGAAGATTGCAAATTTGAGGCTAGTGTCAGCAACTTAGCAAGAGCCTGACTCAAAATAAGAAGTAAAAAAAGCTGCAAATGGGGATCTTACTTGGTGGTAAAAGCACCCCTGGGTTCAATCCCCAGTACCAAAGGGGAAAAAAAAGGGTCTGTATCTATGAGCACATTCAAATCAGTTTCTTGACTAAATAAAATTGATCAGCTAAACTCTTCAGTCAAGAAGAAACCTCAGCTGGTCATGATAACAAACATCTATAATTTGAGCTAGTAAGGAGACCGAGGCAGGGGGATTGCAAATTTAAGGCCAGCCTGGGCAATTTTTAGTGAGACCTTGTTTCAAAATTAAATAAAAAGCAGTGGGGATGTAACTCAGTGATACAGTACTTGTCTAGAAAGAAAGAAACCTGAAAGGGTAGTCAACAGTTGGTCACTCTTTAAAGTTATTAGTAAGGCTTTTTTTCTGGAGTCCTAGACCAAACTCAACAAATAAAAGACAACTATTAGTAAAATGTGCTAAAGTGAGAATGTGCTACCTACAAAATACAGACACAATTAATAAGTAACTGATTCCTTTATATTTGATAAGGCTCCTGGTAGTGCATTTGTTACATGTCAGCTTCACTGTATACTCTGAATGTATTCTGAAATAAACACTACATCTTTTCAACTCTGGCCATCTAATGGGAACAATTAATAGTTGGAAAGAACTCTGCGAATTTGCAGGTGATATAATTAGAGAATTGTGTTGTTATTTTATTAAGATAGAATCATTAATTCTCCAAAACCTATTTACAATTATTGATGTTAGCTCTATCTATTTCCGGTGAAGAAGTCTCTCTCTTCTATTTTTTCCAAGTTAGTTCTACGAATAACAGGGTTATATATTAAAGCTTGAAAAGGAAAAAAGACTTTACTGACATACATACCCATCAAGATATTCTCCAAGATAATTATGTAACTTTGCCAGGAATTACTTTCAAATAATCAAAATGTGCAGTAAAAAGACCAACTAATGGGTTGGGGTTTCAGCTCAGTGGCAGAGTCCTTGCCTAGGCCCTGGGGTCCGCTTTCAGCACTAGGGCGATGGGGGAAGCGGGGGCAGGGGGGTGGAGTGGAGATTAACTAATAAAAGAAATTCAAAGACTATACAGGGAAGGAAAAAATTTAAAAACACTGGTTTTTCTTTTTAAGTGAAAAACTTCCATAGGCACAGTGAAGCCAGTAATCCCAGTGGCTAGGGAGGCTGAGGCAAAAGGATTGCAAGCTTGAGGCCAGCCTCAGCCAGCAACTTAGTGAGACCCAACCTCAAAATAAAATAAATGACTAGGAATGTATTTCAGTGGCAGGGCACCCTGGGTTCAATCCCCAGAGCAGGAGAGAAAAAGGAGGGCTGAGGGGGTGGAAAAGTGGCTCAGTGGTGGAGTATTTGCCTGGCATGTGTGTAAGGGCCCAGGTTCAAACCCCAGCACCACAAACACAACGAAGTCTCAGAAAAACAAAAACCAGATGAAAAACTAAATAAAATTGACTCTCTAGAGAGAGAAGGAGTAAAGTCTCCAATAACTTTTTTTAAGAGAGAGGGACAGTGAGAATGAGAGAGAGTCAATTTTATTTAGTTTTTCATGTGGCTTTTCCTGCTCCTAGACTTCGCTGTGCATGTGGTATGCATGCTGGGCAAGCCCTGTGACTGCTGAGCCACCACTCCAGCCCCTCCAATAATTTCTTACTTCCATCAGAACCAAATCTCAAGCCCCACTCTGAGTGTGGACTACCCACTCTTCCTGTGTGTGTCTGTGTGTGTGGTGCTGGAGATCAAACCTAGGGCCTCCCACATGCTAGGCAGGCTCTAATGCTGAGCTGCACCCGAGCCCTTACCCTGGCTAGTGTTTTGTTTTATTTTGTTTTAAGAGAATCAACTTTTTTTTTCAATCTGGTCTTTGTTTCTCCAATACTTACTTGTGCATTTGGTACTGGGGTTTGAACCTGGGTCCTTGTACATGCCAGGCAAGTGCTCTAACCGCTGAGCCACTGCTCCAACCCCATGATTGTGGATGATTTCTTTTTTTAAGAGAGAGGGGTAGAGAGAGAGAGAGAGAAAATCAATTTTATTTAGTTCTTCATGTGTCCTTCCTTGCTCAGACACTTCATTGTGTACGTGGTGCTGGGGTTTGAACCTGTGTCCTCGCACATGCCAGACAAGCACTGTAACTGCTGAGCCACAGCTCCAGCCCTACCCTGGTTGTTTTAAAAATAAAATTATCATAGCTACTCCCCTGTGATATCACCCCTGAAGTAAAAATCAAGGAATACAATTATTTCTTCACTTTTCACCAATGACAAAATTGGAAAGAGAAAGAATACAAAAGTAACGTGTTCTCTTCTATTTTTCCCCCCATACTGGGGATTGAACCAACTGAGGAGTGCTTTAGCACTAAGCTACCTCTCCAGTCCTTTTGTCTTTATTTTGAGACAGGGTCTCACTAAGTTGCCAAACCTGGCCTTGTAGTTATAATCCTTCTGCCTCTTAGCCTCCCAGGTTGCTGGGATTACAAGGGTGCACCACCATACCTGGGAAGGCTCCCCTTCAATAGAGAAATGAAACTGAGGAAATAAGGAAGATCCTGATGACTAGTAAGAATTGAGAACTAAGAAAAAGATTAAAGAGAGAGAGAGCGACTGATAGACACAAGTCCATATAATTAGGCTGTAGAAAATGAAAGGTCCCAATAGAACGTGGGCACTGAGTGGTGGCTCACTGGTTACCAGCACTTGCCTGGCATGCACAAGGACCCAGGTTCAAACTCCAGTGCCCCGTAACCAACGAAGTGTCTGAGCAAGGAAAGCCACATGAAATACTAAATAAAATTGATTCTCTCTTTTTCCCTTTCATTGTCCCTCTCTCTCTTAAAAAAAAAAAAAAAAAAGAACGTGGGTGCTAAGATAGATCACTATACTGAGTCATAATATTACATTCAAGTGACACCTCTGAGATATCTGCTTGGTGATGCTATATAGGTCACTGTATCTTTCTAAGCCTCTGCTTCCTCATCTAACATACAAAGGGATCAAACAAACTTCTCTGATATCCTATCTCTAACTTTCTATGAATCTCTAGAAGGCTCCCAAGTGGTGGAAGCTAATACAAGCTGAGATGGAAATTTGGAGGAATCTGAAGCCTAGCAAGAATCTTGCAGAGACTGTCAGATAGAGGAACAGCCAGGGCAGGGAAAGAAAAACGGAGTTGAAGAGTCAAGAGTAGTTGCCACGTGAACCCTCTGCAAGTACTCTTCTGTCAGTACAGTAAGAGAAGAGAAAACACAACTCTACCTCCTCGTTACTGCTTCTAATTACTGCTATTAGGATGAACCATATGATATTGTTGATATTCAATTGTTATGAAAATGGCTATTTCAACTTAGTATTTTACATTATCTCATTTGGAGACAAGGAGTCCTCACAGCACTGACAATTAGCAATTAGCTATTTACATGGAAAACAGTAGATTGATTTCTTAAATTTTTACAAAGCTGATGTTATGCAGTATACTAGAAAAACCATTACTATTACAAGGATCCTACCATTCATAATTGTGGTTAGATTAATACCCTTATTTTTAAAATAGAATTCTGAGGGCTGGAGATGTAATTCAATGGTAGAGCGCTTGCCTAGCCTCCATGTGGCCCTGGGTTCAACCCCCAGCACTGGGGGCCAGTGGGAGTCGGGAGGAATAATGTTGAACCTAGAAGAGGGAAAGAATATCCTAACCATACAGCTCAAAAACTTCAAGCCAGTCCTTGCCTAATCACAGAGGAACTGAAAGAAGTATTTAGATACATTACTCTGGCTCTCCGATAGAAGGAACTAGCTCTAAGGAACTAAGAAACTAAAAAAGAGAAGCAAAAACGGGTGGCTCAACTTTTGCCATCCAAATACAAACACCAAAGGATTCAGTTGGTCTTGTAAAAAAAAAAAAAGAAAGAAAGAAAGAAAGAATGACAACCTGGAGATCTGGGTTTTAGCCCTAACTCTGCCACTAACTTGTGACTGTGAGCAAGTCTGTCTCTACTTTTCAACATCTGACCTTTCAACGTGGGAAGCCCTGATTCAATCTCCAGCACTGGGATTTAAAAAGAAAAACTGAAACTGAGGTTTAATGTCTTCAAAGTGAGGGAAAGGAACAAACAATCTAAAGGAAAACTATTTCAAATTTACAGAAAATTTCAAGAACAGTTCAAGGGGGCTGGGGATATGGCTGAGTGGTTGAGTGCTTGCCTCACATGCATGAAGCCTTGAGTTCGATCCCCAACGCCACAAAACAAACAAGAATAATACAAGGAAGTCCCACAAACCCTTTATCCAAATCATAATTTGCTTCATTTTTATTTTTCCCTCTTTACATATGTGGTCATAAACATATGCCCATCTTTCAGTGCTGGAGACAGCACCCAGGGCCTTGTGCATGTTAAGCTAGTTCTCTACCACTGAACTACACTCCCAGCTCCAAGAGAATGATATTGTCAGTAAGAAGGACAGGGGTAAAGGACTGTGGATGTAGGTCAGTGGTAGAGCACTTGCCTAGCTTGATCCCCAGCACCAAAAAGAAAAAAAGAAAACCAAAAAACTTTCTCTCATGTAATCACAGTATGGATATGAAAATCAGGACATTTAAAATTGATATAATCTACTCCACAGTCCATACTAAATTCTGTCAGTCATCCTAAAAACAACAATCAGGACTATATTTTTCTTGGCCCAGAATCAAATTCAAGATCACCATTGCATTTAGTTGTCATGTCTCTTTTGTCGTCTTTAATTTGAATAATCTCTTACCCTTTTCTGTTTCCTGACCTTGACATTTTTCAAGAGAACAGGTCAGTTACTTTATAAAATGTTCCTCGATTTGGGTTTATCTGAAATTTCCTCATGATTAGGTTTAGCATGTGCATTTCTGGCAAGGTCACGACTGAAGCAATGTTTTCGTCCTCACGGCTTTTTATTAGAAGGTATATAAGGTCATTGTGTCCCAATATCGCTATTAGACCTGATGGTTTGGTTAAGGTGGTGTTAATGAAGTTCCTCCACTATTTTATCCTTGTAACTATGAGGTGATTTACGGAGAGACATGTTGCCATGTGAATATACCCTTCAAACTTTCACCCACTAGTTTAGCACCCATGAATAAGTCCCTTCTTCATCATTCTGTATTTATTATTTGTCATTTATAAGGAAAAACATTTCCTTTTACATTTACATAATTATTCACTTATTTATATTGGTACAGACTCATAGATTCTTATTTAGTCAGTGGTTTATACTCTATTACTAATATTATTTGAGTAAAACCAGAGTTCCTTTTCTTTCAACCATGGCAGTGTGATGAGGCCTACAGACTTGTTCTCAGAATAATGTTTTTATTAAGTGCACAGAATGGTTAGAGAGAATATTACATGTTCACAAAGGAAATCTGTTGGCTGGAGCAGTGGCTCAGCAGTTACAGTGCTTGCCTTGCATGCCCGAGTACATGGGTTCAAACCCCAACACTATGTACCCAATTAACTGTCTGAGCAACGAAAGTCCATGAAAAACTAAATAAAATTGATTCTTTCTCTCTCTCTCTCTCACTGTCCCTCTCTTTACAAGAAAACAAAAACAAAGGAAATCTGTTATACTGAAATAGTTATCAAAATAGTAAGTTTGTGATAAGTTAAATTTTTTTTGTTTTTTTAATTTTTTTTTTTAAAGAGAGAAGGACAGTGAAAGAAAGACAGAGAAAATCGATTTTTATTGAGTTTTTCATGTGTCTTTCATTGCTGACACTTTGTTGCATATATGGGTGCTGGGGTTTGAACCTGTGCACTTGTGCATGCCAGGCAAGCGCCGCAACCACCCAGCCACCACTCTAGCCCCAAGTTAATTGTTTATTAACACATTAAAAATAACCTAGCAATGATGAATGCAGACTATATCAATTTGAATGCAACCAACAACTGCAATGTAATATGAAAGCATCTGTGATTTCTCTTGGTGACAATCATTAAGTACTAGACTGCTAATACTACTGTGGTTTTGTTGCCTGGGTTTACAATGAAAGAAAATTTGAGATGTCAATTACAAATTAGTGATAATAAATATGTAATTTTTTCCCATTCATACTTATGAGCCAAATGAATTTTTTTCCTGAAGGTCAGGTTAAGAACCAATGATTCAGGTCTGGAGCAGTGGCTCAGTGGTTACAGTGCTTGCGTGGCATAAGAAAGGGCATGGGTTCAAATCTCAGCACCACATATGCAACCAAGTGTCAGAGAAACAAAGGCCAGATTAAAATATAAATAAATTTGAGTCTCTCTTTCTCCCCATCTCACTCTTTCACTCTTTTCCTCTCTCTTAACAAAAACAAAAAACCACCACTACCACTAATATGCTTGCCTGGCATGCATGAGGATTCAGGTTCAAACTCCACACTACATACAAAACTAAGTTTCAGAGCAACAAACTAGATAAAAAAAAAAACCAGATAAAAAACTAAATAAAGTTGATTCTCTCTTTCTCTCTCTCACTCTCCCTCTCTCTCTTAAAAAAATAAAAGATAAAAAATAAAGACCCAATGATAGAGGCTGGAGCAGTGGCTCAGACATTAAGGCCCTTGCCTGGCATGCACAGGGACACAGGCAGGAAACTCAGCACCATGTACACAACAAAGTATCAGAGCAATGAAAGCCCCATGAAAAACTACATAAAATTGATTCTCTTTCTCTCTCACTGTCCCTCTCTCTTAAAAACAAAACAAACCCAATGATATAGTCTCTTTGTGCCTTTCTTCTATATAGCCCTACCTGAACAGAAATCATGTACCTTAAGAGCATAAGGAAAACAAAACACACCTCTGTCTCAGAAATCTTCAATAATCTAAGAGCTGGGTGTGGGTCCAGGAAGACCAAAGGTAGAGAAGTTGAAGGGCATAAGACAGGAATGACTCATCCTGGATCTTACAAAGAATGGAGCCAAAGAGCTGGGCTTGGTGGCGCAGACTTATACCCAGGGGCTTAGGAAGCTGAGGCAGTAGGATCCCAAGTTCAAAGCCAGCCTCAGAAACTTAGGGAGGTCCAAAGCAACTTAGACCCTATCTCAAAATAAAAAATAAAAAAGGGCTGGGGATGTAGCTCATTGGTAGAGCACCCCTATAGGTTTTTCTATAGGTTTTAGTCTGCAATATGAGTTTCCTTCAATAAATCAGATAGCGTCACTATTCTCCCAGTTAAGTGATATGTAAACTATAGCAGCTTAACTCTAATGTTTATGGGAAATTGTTGTAAGTTATATAAATATGGCAACACATAAAAATTAAGAAAATTATCCCTAGATTTAATAAGAAGTCATACATTTTCTCTCTCCTTTTCTTTTCTTTCCTGAACCTAGAACCTCTCACTTGCTAGGAAGGTGCTCTACCACTGAGCTACATCCCCACTCTCAAAAGTGGTACATTTTCATATGTAAATTTTTCATTTTGCTTAAGAAAAACAATGTTATTCAGGTTCTTCCCATTTAATTTCTGAATTCAAAAGTTGGAAATAAAATAGCATTGAGCTGAAAATCTAGTTATATCATCTTACAGTACAACCCCATGAGAGGCATCAGTTTGAAGACCTGGATGTACTAGCTAGTTTAAAGTTGCAGTGAACTCTGGAGGCAGAAGAGGAGCCCAACAGGAACATTTAAGGGAACTTAATGAAGCTAAAGCCAAAAGGGTCATAATTGAAGGGGAAATTTGAATAATACAGTTCATATATAATGCTTTGTAAATTGGTCAAAATATTTAAATTAAAAGTTAAAGTTAGGGGGCTGGAGCGCTGGCTCAGCAGTTACAGCAGTTGCCTGGCAATTTCAAGGACACAAGTTCAAACCCCAGCACCACATACACAACAAAGTATCTGAGGGATGAAAGTCACATGAAAAACTAAATAAAGATTGCTTCACTCTTTCTCTCTGTCCCCTCTTTCTTTAAAAAAAGAAAGTTAAAGTTAGCTGGGCACAGTGGCACATGTCTGTCTGTAATCCTGGTGACTTGCAAGACTGGGGCAAGAGGATCGCAAGCTCAAGACCAGACTTAACAGTTTAGTGAGGCCCTAAGCAATTTAGCAGGACCCTATCTCAAAATAAAAAATAAAAAGGGCTGGGGATTTCACTCAGTGGTTGAATGCCCCTAGGTTCAATATCTGGTACAAAAAAAAAAAAAAAAAGTAGTTACATGTCCATTTCCAAACTTCAAAGTGATTTTCTTTGATTTGAGTGGATAAAAACTTTGGATCTGAGCCAGGTACTTACCTATAATCCCAGCAACTCTGGAGGCTAAGACAGAGCATCACAAGTTCCAGGTCAGACTGGGCAATTTAGCAATCCTCTGTTTTAAAAAAAAGAAAGGAAGGAAGGAAGAAAAAAGGCTGGCGATAGAGCTCAGTGGTAAAGTGCTCCTGAGTTCAATCCCCAATACAAAAAAAAAGCATTTTGGATCACTTGAACTTAAATCAGAAGGGTTCTTCCCACTATCCAACTTTGGGAAGCTTGATTTCCGCTGCAAATTAGATTTTATTTCTCTACATGCTACTCACCATATCCATGTACGAAGGCAAAAACTTAAACACAAGTCTATTTAATTCTTCCTAAATTAAAAACTATGTTTGTGACTAACCAGTACAGAATTCTCAAGGCTCTACCACTTTTCTTCAATATTGGACTGTCATTATTTTTCATATTCCTATTAAATCCACTCCCACTCTCCAGCTTCTATGTAAACTTCTTAGCTACCCACTGTTCCCACTTCCCAGTCTACATGTTCCGAACCTGTGAACTGCACAGAAACAAGAGAGGGAAATATTCTGGAAAGCTTAAGTTAGTGTATAACTAACTTAAGTTATAAAATCATTTCATTACAACTTTATAACTTAAAGTGATAAAATAATGAAATTAGCTAAAAAATAATATGTTTTTACTGACTTGAGCTGTGATTATCTTATCTGTTAGATTTCTTCTCAAGAATAGCCCTGTTGGGGCTGGAGCAGTGGCTCACAGTTACCACACTTGCCTGGCATGTGCAAGTACATAGGTTCAAACCCCAGCACCCACATACACAACTAAGTGTTGGAGCAAAGAAAGCCATGTGGAAAACTCAATAAAAATGGATTCTCTCTGTCTCTCTCTCACTGTCCTTCTCTCTTTAGAAAAAAAACAAAACAAAAATAGCACTGTCTTGGGGGTGCCATGTGAGAGGACCTGAGTTCGAACCCCAGCACCACATACAGAACAAAGTTTCAGAGCAATGAAAGCCACATGAAAAACTAAATTGATTCTCTCTCTCTCTCCTGTCTCACTCTTTAAAAAGAAAAAAAAGTCCTGTCTTGTTCAACTTGATATCACACAAAATATCTAACATACCACTGTGCACATAAAAAACTCATTTACTGAATAAATGTTCAGAAGATGTTAGCACGCAACACCTTAATCTAATCAACGAAAATTGTCTTGTAATAAATCTAGACCGGTTCTTCAGACCATTCTTATGCTTAAAAGACATCAACCAAATAAATAATTTAGGAATATTTGCAATAGAGAAAAGTCATGATAAACCTGTCATTTAAAATTAAACAAAACATGGGGCTGGAGCAGTGGCTCAGCAGTTTCAGCGCTTGCCTGGCAAGCACGAGGACCCGGGTTCAAACCCCAGCACCACGTACACAACTGAGTGTTG
>PVKS010001313.1:0-14561 GCA_004027875.1 Aplodontia rufa
GAAATTAGTTACATTTCCTCACAAAATTCCATTGAGCATTTGATTTTGGTAGTGTTCAATTTATATATTAATTGAGGAAGAACTGACATTTTGCATCCTTTTCTCCAAAAACATAATTTTTTGTTTTATATTTACTTGTCATCATTTAGAAAATATTTACAAATGCATTATTGTTGTAAAAATTCATAAGAAGTAGATGTACTCTTTTTTACTCCTGTCCAATTCCAATATATTTTGTAACTGGATTTCTTCTATTGATTGTATGAAATTCTGTGCTCTGAGATAAATTCTGCCTATTCCAATTCCTGAATGCCCTCAAACAGTCTTCTTTCTTGGCTCATGTTCCTTGATTTTTTTTTTTTAAGAAAGAAAGACAGAGAGAGGGAGAAAGAGACAGAGAAAATCTATTTTTATTGAGTTTTTCACATGGCTCTCATTGCTCTTACACTTAGTCATGTATGTGGGTGCTGGGATTTGAACCTGTGTACTACTCGCGCATGCTAGGCAAGCACCACAGCCACCGAGCCACCATTCCAGCCCTCCTCGATTGTTCTAATCTCATTCCTACCTTTGCTTGTATAGTGTCTTTGGCTTGGAACCTCTATTTCTTTCCTTCTGCCTTCCTGTTCTTCCTGTTTCATTCTTCCTCTTTCATTCTCTAAGACTCATTTCAATTCCCAGCTGCTTCATAAAGCCTTCTACTCCCGCTAACTCGTGATGGTTTTCCCCTTTGCTGAACATGTCTGCACCCAACTGCTCACTGCTTGCATTTTCTTCCATGTGTTAAGTCAACTAGACTGGAAGTTTCCTGTATGTCTTATCCTTGTTTATATTTTTTATAGTCCTAACCTAGCTGCACATTGTTTATTAATTTGTTTTAGGATGAATTAGTTAATATTGGAGATTCTCTGCTCTAACAGGCTCATTTTTATGGAAAAATCCTTGGGTGATTGGTTCTCATTTTCATGATGTCCCTAGTGCTTTTCTTCAGCTACTCAAATTGGTAAGAGAACACACCCTTCTCCCCCATGTTACACGTATGGTACAGCTCAGTCTGACATGGGAAGAGATCAGAAGAAGCAATATGGTTTAGCGGGTCCAAAGTTTGTAGTTATTAAATTCTCTTTGTTCAAGCTTTTCGTCTAATTTTGTTAAATTTTGCAAAGGAAACTTTATGTCTGCCAGAGCAATGGTGCAAAACAATGCAATGAAATAAAGGAAAACTGGCTAAGGAGTCATTTAGACCAGTGAGTGAGTGAGCCTGGACTCCTTATCCTTTTATTATGATAATTATTAGCACCACATGCCAGCTAGCAGGAACTTTAATCTTAAAAAATACAAGATGTTTTTCTTCTGTTAATGTCCAATCTCCCTATGGGATGTCTTGTTCTATTATAAGGTTCTGTTTGCAGAACTAAGTTAATATTTTGCTGTGTGTAGCACATGTTGTTATTTTGAGCTTCCCTATGCCTTATTCTCTTATAAGATCTAACTTTAGAAAAACATTCACAAGAACAAGATGGAGCCAATATACAAAATGGCTCATCACTCATGGCAATCAATTTGCCTCAATGTGAACTCCACATATTTTAAAAGGACTAACATTAATATCACTTTTTGAAAACTAGCTTTATTTGTAAGAATTTTCCAAAGTTTCTTTCTATCCAGGAGACTTGGTGTTTTGATTTGAGTGCCAATTCATTCTGACAATCTAAGGGCCTCTATTGGGTGTTCTTTTATTGGTTTTTGAAGGGTGTGATGAATTTTGCCAACTTTTATTGTTCATTTTTTTTTTAAAGAGAGAGGGACACTGAGAAAGAGAGAGAAAGGGAGAATCAATTTTATTTAGTTTTTCATGTGGTTTTAGTTGCTCCAACATTGTTGTGTATGTGGTGCTGGGGTTTGAACTTGCATCCTCGTGCATGCCAAGCAAGCACTGGAACTGCTGAGCCACTGCTCCAGCCCAAATTGTTAATAATATTTGAGGGGAGTTATTTTGCTCTTGGCAGTACTTAAAACAGCCCCCCACCCCCTGCTGTCATAATAAGTGGTTTTTAGTGGTAATGAAAGTAATCTTCTTAAAGCCTATTTACATATGAAGTCATTCTATGTAATCTTTATCCTCTACTTTACAAAGGAGAAGCATGTGAACCTGTTACATATCGAGTCCCGAAAATCAAAGAGAAGAAATTCCGAATTTGAGATTTTTGTTGACTGTGATATCAACAGAGAACAATTGAATGATATTTTTCATCTGCTCAAGTCTCATACTAATGTTCTCTCTGTGAATCCACCAGATAACTTTACTGTGAAGGAAGATGGTGAGTTTGGAAAGTGGAAATACTACTTAAAAGATATTGAGTACATAATATGTATCTAATATTATATTCATCTTGAATATATGAAAGCAAAAATAAAGCACTGTCTTTTAAATTTTCTTATAGGCTGGTAATGCAGGGAACACAAAATATAATTGCTCAAAATACTAAAAAAATTATTAAGCGATGTTTGATTAAGAATGAGGCAAGTGTAAAGGAAGCTTCAGATGGTTAGAAGTTAATTATCCTTCATTTTCCAAATCATCAAGCATTTCTTGATTCTACAAACCTCCAGTTCATACTGTGAGCACTTAATAACGCTCTTCAGGCTTAGCATCACTATTCAATAAATGTTTGAATGTAGGCAGAGTGTGACAGCTGTGATGTGAAATACATCATGTACAGCATTCCTACCAAAGGCAAATGAGAGAGCAATGAAGTCTTCTAAGGCTTCAGACACTCAAAGCGAAGACAGGCTAAGATCTCCATTTGTGAAAATTTTCTTGATTGCTTGACACAAAGGACAAATTAATTTAGCCACAATTTATGTACTCAATCAAAAAAAATCTCAGATTAAGTCACAATATTTGGGTACAAGGAGGGTTGAGATTCATTTATCATGCATTTGTATAGCTGTTTGATTGCTAAAATATTTATATACCTCCACTTCTGGCTGGCAGGGAGCTGCTCCACTGAGTCGCTTCAAATCTTCTGCCACGTTCTAAGCCACTGCTCCATATCCTTCCCTAGGACCCCTATGCCCACCATTAACAAAGAAATGGTTACTATCTGGCAGAGCAGGAGCCTAAGACTCTGCCTGTGTCTGTCATGAAGGATCATGAAGAATAGGTAACCCTGTTATGTCTGTTGTTAAATCTCTTGAACGTCACTCCTGGGTATAGCAGAAGGAGCAATGTTATTGGAGCAAGAATTGAGTTAGTCCTCTCTCTTCCGCTGAAAATGAGTTACCTTTGATCTCTGAAGTCTGGTACCTCATCTATAAAATGAAGAGTTTTATTGATAGCAAGAAGGTTCAGTTGATATTTAGGGTGCACCAACTTGTATAGATATTTCTACTAGGAAATGGGGATACAAAAATATACAGTCCCTACCCTAAATAATTTCCAATATTTTGTGAAAGACAGACATATAAACAGATATGTTATAATAAAATATAGCAAAAGTCTCTACTGGCCATGCACATGCTAGGTAAGCGCTCTACCATTGAGCTAGAATCCCATCCCACAAAAGCCTGTAGAGAGTTAGAAATAACACATCACAGGAACCCGGAGAGAATTAGTTCTACCTACAGGGTAAGGAAAGGTTATGAGGAACAAGGAGGGCTCACATTTGGGTTTTAAAGGACATTCTCAGGAAAACTGAAGGCCGGGCAGGTTGGGTGGGAGTGGGATAATTATTCTGAGCAGAAGAAGAGCATATGCAAGCTCCAGAGTCCTAAAACTGAGGACAGTGAGAAGATCAGGTGGCCAAGTCATAAATGAATTTCTAAGATTCTTTTCATCAACAAAAATATATATTCAAAGTTCTTTCTAAACTTGCACCTTGGTCTGTGACATTGTACATCCTTAGCCTGCTTTTGTAGGATAACTAAATATGTGGCTTAAAACATTTTTTTTAACTTTGGTCTGTTATTAAAATACTGCTTTCCTCCTATATTGAAGACTCAAACAGTTTTTTAAAAGTGAAAATATTTTGCATAAAATTTACTTCTTAGAAATAGAACAGTTTAACCTGTATACATTTTGCTTTGATGTACAAGATAAAAATCTCATCCAAATGCTTTCATTTTTAAATATCTTGTCCTTACTGCCTTATTCAAGGTCGTTTCTTCAACTTTTAGGATTTTTATGTTTTTCAGGTATGGAAGCTATTCCTTGGTTTCCAAAGAAGATTTCTGACCTGGACTTTTGTGCTAACAGAGTTCTGATGTATGGATCTGAACTAGATGCAGACCATCCTGTAAATATGTTTAAAAATAATATTTTTTTAAAGAGAGAGAAAGAGAGAGGGAGAGGGAGGGAAAAAAATCAATTTTCTTTAGTTTTTCATGTGGTTTTCATTGCTCTGAGACTTTGTTGTGTATGTGGTGCTATGATTCGAAGCTTCAACCTTGTGCATGCCAGGCAAGTGCCCCCAAAATAATTATTCTTATAAAAATAATTTAGTGCAAACTAAAAATTAAGGGCAACTTGTTTTTGAGAAAGAATTTTTTTCTAGACTAAATATGGACTTGTTTTAATCTGGATTTCAGGACACATTTCTAGACCTCCACATTGGTGGAACTGAGATGAACTACCTGAAAGACATCTAACTTCATTGGTTCCAAAACATTTATCCTTTTCCTGGTGTTGCTATTATTAAAATCTATCCCAGGAATTATATAGTCAAGTGGTATCTGCACTCAGTTTTTATAAAAATAGGCATGGCATATTGTAAAGGGGAATAAATATGGATTATAGAAAAATTTAACACACACACTTCCCAGCATGATTGTTTTATTAGGCTGTTAATAAACTAGAAAGTTTTTTTTTCTTGGCAACTATACTATCAAGAGTTGGAAAATTAGTAAATCCAGAATATTAGAATAGCTTATGAAAGTTCTAGGTTCCTGGAAGGGAGAAGAGACTGAATGTGGAGTCTCACAGATCAGGGCTTTGCTCCAGCTCCTTCCATTTAGTTGCTCTTTGTCTATGAACTTATGCTACTTACCACAGTCAGTAGGTGACACTCTCCACAGTTATTCTATGAACTCATTGAATAACTATCACAATGAAATGCACTACTTGCTCTAAAAGAACCTGCAGTCTAGTTTAAAAGTTAAAGCATGCATGTGTAAATAAACAGATGCAAGATAAAATATAAAAAGTGTGCAAAGCAACATTAACAAATTGGTTTAAAATACACATAATAAAGCAAACACTTCTAGCTGAAAAGATCAAAGAAAAGCAATCTTTTAGCTGGGCCTTAAAAGATTCCAGCAGGTAAGAGATGGAAAGGAAGGACAATTTAGGGATGAAAGCAAGAAAATCTGGGGCAGGGTTATGGAAAGGTGAGTAATTTGTTTTACTGATCTACCAACAAATTCTGCTAATTTTCACCTCCTGAATGTTTCTTAAATTTGTTCTTTATTCATCTTTACTTCCACATCGCTTAATTGCCAGGCAAGCACTGTAACCGATGAGGCACTGCTCCAGCCCCTCCATTCCCCCTTTTTTTTTATTGAGAAATTTATTATTGAACAACCATACACAATTTTAACAAAATAATATAAAATGTGTATAGATTCTGGATATTAGAATTACCCCCAGGAATGCCCCCCCAATTAACCACCCTTGTCCCTCCCTTCCCTTACCCACAATATCTCTAAAAAAGTATTATGTTGTATAACATTACAGCTTATCTGGACTTAATACATGATAATAAACCACCTTTCTGAATGGCCAGGGTCTAGTTCCAACCTCTACAGATAAGTGGAGACATTCGACCCTTGGATCTCTGGGTTAAGCTGATTTTACTAAGCATAATTTCTTCCATAGCCATCCATTTACCTTCAAAGGCTGCAATATCATTGTTTCTAATTGTTGAGTAAAATTCCATGGTATATATGTACCACAGTTTTTGGATCCCTTCATCCAGTGAGGGACATCCGGGTTGTTTCCATAGTCTAGCAATAGTAAATTGAGCAGCTATGAACATAGATATTGCTGTGTCACTATAATGTGCTGATATCTTTCAACGTCTAAAAGACCACAATATGCACCCTCCACTCCCTTTTGAGACTCAGCTCTTGCATCAACATTGGGAAGCCTTTCCTGAGCCACACTATCTTCTTTTGCACCCTAGATGAGTGTCTCTTTTGAGCTTCTGTGAAGTTCTGTGCATATCTGTGCAGTTCAATAAGGCACTTATCATGTTGTTTTACAAGAATTGGTTCATGTAAACTTTTTGAGGCTCCGGATTGTTCTTTGTTCATTTTTATTTCTCCAGATTTTAACGTAGGACCAGGGGCTCAGTACAGGCTCATAAATCTGTGTTAGAGATGAGTTCCATTCAATCTTTTCAGGTGTCCTCTTTTCCCATTTTTTTTTAAAACTGGGAATTGAACCTGGGTGTGCTTAATCACTGAGCTTCATCCCCAACCTGTTTTTTAACTGACTTTTTTTTTTTTTAATTTGAGACAGGGAGGGTCTCACCAAATGGCTGAGGCTGGCTTTGAACTTGGTGATCCTCCTGCCTCAGTCTTTTGAGCCACTGGGATTACAGGCATGCACCATTGCACCCAGCCTCTTCTTTCCTTTTATTTCCATTATTAGTTATTTCTTTCTGGACTTTGATTTTTTTAATTTCTTTTTTTGTCTACATTTTTCTTATATATTTTTCAAGTATAAATTCTAACAGTACTATTTTGTCTACATTTCCCCTGCCTGGTACTGGGGTTTGAACCCAGAGGTGGTCTACCACTGAACCACTTTTCCAGATCTTTTTATTTATTTATTTTTTATTTTAAGACAGATTTTCATTAAGTTGCTGAGGCTAGCCTAGAACCCTCAATCCTCCTTAGCCTCAAGTTGCTGGGATTATAGGCATGTGCCACTGTGCCCAGAATTTGTCTGTTTTTTTTTATTATTTTCTTTGCTTCAGCAAATTATGAATGTGTTTGCATTTTGTGATAAAATCTAAGGTTAGATTCAGCTAAGTATCTATTTGAATATTATTAATTGCTGTTTAATTATTAATTGTGACCACAAGTAAATATAATTGAAGATGTGGTCAAATGATTAAGGAAAAAAAATCAACAAAGCAACTCACCAGTGGAAAAAGAGCCATGCATTTAACTAAAGTGGCTTAACTATTCTCCAAACTATTTTATCTTTGTAACCAACATAGTATCTTAGTATCTTTATATATAAAGTATTTTTTTATCTTGTAGCCACTAGAGTATAAAGGGATAATACAATACTGATTTTAAAAAATTATCATAAATAAAATAAGATAAAATTATTACAGATCTCTAATATGCTTGCTCATATTTAATAGTTGTATAGCCATGTCATCTATTTCCAGTAATAATCATGAAAAGTTTCTTAAGTGTAATTTTTCAAACATTTTCCATGTGGAAAATTAAAAACTTATCTTTAATCATCAGGGCTTCAAAGACAATGTTTACCGTAAAAGACGGAAGTATTTTGCAGAGTTGGCTATGAGTTACAAACAGTAAGTATATTATATAATAAACATCCAATATTGAAATAATAAAATAAATGACTCAAGTAAATTGTGTTTATTTAGTAAGCAGAATATTAAACAAGTGCTACTATTAATTGACTGCTATTTCAGCATGACTCTTTCCCATTATCTCATTAGTGGGGACCCCATTCCCAAGATTGAATTCACCGAAGAAGAGATTAAGACTTGGGGAACCATTTTCCGAGAGCTCAACAAACTGTACCCAACCCATGCCTGCAGAGAGTATCTCAAAAGCTTACCTTTGCTTTCTAAATATTGTGGATATCGGGAAGATAATATCCCACAATTGGAGGATGTCTCAAACTTTTTAAAAGGTAATAAGCTAATTAGTTTTTTGTAAAGGAATGTTAAATTCCATTTTGATCATGACAGCATTGTAAATAGAGGACTAAAGTCTAGTTGTATGGAAGATTAGAGTTTTCCTGTCCTCTGTCTTGGAGTATTGCATTCAGGATTGGGCGCCACAGTTAAAGACGGATAATCATAACCTGGAGCAAAGTCAGCAAAATTAGATTTGAAAATGTATCTCATAAGTAAAATTGGAAGGATATGAGTGTGTTTGTTTAACTTGGAGATTTAGGGAACATTTATTAAATATTTGAAAATTTTTTAATACTATTAAGTTTGTTTTTTTTTTAAAGAGAGAGATGGACAGTGAGAGAGAGAGGGAGAGAGAAAGAGAATTAATTTTACTGGTTTTTCATATGGCTTTCGTTGCTTAGACTTTTAAAAAAAAGTTTGTTTTTTTTTTTAAAGAGAGAAATGGACAGTGAGAGAGAGAGGGAGAGAGAAAGAGCATTAATTTTACTGGTTTTTCATATGGCTTTCGTTGCTGGGATTCAAACCTGGGGCCTCATGCATGCCAGGCAAGTGCCAAAACCACTGAGCCACTGCTCCAGCCCCAAATATTTGAATGTTTGAAAGCCATCTTATATAACAAAGGGAATACTATGTGACCCTTAAGTAAAGGCTGTTGGGTAAGCACTGCAAGTTTGTGGCTCAGAATGGAGAATACCTTATTATAATAGCCAAAAGACATTTGAAAACAAAACAGGCTTCTGAGAGGGTTAGTGAACCAACCATGGAGGTGTTTATGCAAATGCTCCACTGGTCAGAGAAGAGTCAAGTAACTTGAAGGGTAGCATAGATGATCTCTGAAGCCCCTTTTCACCCCTAGGATTCTATCATTTTTCTCAAGAACCATGTGCTAGTAGAAGCATAAAAAAAAGGTAAGGATAATTTTGTTACTTTTAGTTCTTTATACTTGTTTGGTCTAGACTTTTTATTTTTTCTACCTAGTACAGTATAGAAAGTAAAATGAACAGGGATCCAAGGTCTACAGTATTTAAGAAAGGAAATATCCACCTTTTTCTCAGCAGTTTGGAAGCCTTAATGAAAACAAGAAGTTATGTTTTTGACTCAAAGAGTTTCTTTTCTTTTTAAGAGAGAGGGACAGTGAGAGAGAGAGAGAGAGAGAGAGAGAGAATTAATTTTTATTGAGTTTTTCACATGACTTTCATTGTTGACACTTAGTTGTGTACATGGGTGCTGGGGTTTGAACCTGTGTACTTGCACATGCTGGGCAAGCACCATAACTGGAAAGCCACCACTCCAGCCCCTAGTTTCTTTTCTTAATGACTGAATGTACTTTGTGTTTCTTTCATAGACTGTTAACAAAAATCTACATATTTATTCAATCACTTTACTCTCATTATTAAATAACTATATGTAAAACTAAAAAGAAAACGTAAACAGAAAAGGCCAGCATCATTTCTATAAGGGAAGAAATCATGTAAATGTTTCCTACAAAGACTAGACTTTTAAAGCATGGTACAGAATTAATGTACATGACTTTGCTGGACTTGTAAATTTGGACAAGTCTATGCTACAGAAATTGTTGTAAAATCAAGTTTGCAGGAGATTTGGAGGAAATATTCTGTTATGTATACAAAACTGAAAGCTGTTGCCTTGGTATCTGGCGCCTGGGACGACTGCAGGATGTATTTACTAAAGGTATTTCAAGGGCCAAATGTCCAAGTCGGAAATCAAAATTAAAAGATAGTTCAGACAAAGCATTAGTTGGAAGAGGATATCTGTTTTATCAAATGTGGTAGCCATTAAACACATGTGGTTGTTTAAATTTTAAATAATCAAACTGAATTTAAATCAAAATGTTAGTTTCTTATTCACACTGGCCATATGTTAAGTATTCAGGAGCTACATGTGGCTAATGGTTACCTTGTTAGACAGCACAGGTACAGAATATTTTGATCATTGTGGAAAGTTCTATTGGATAGTTCTCTGCCCATCAGAGTGAAAGTATCAGAGTACCAACTAGATGGAACTGGAACCCCAGAATTGTGAGGGTTTAAATGAAGGACAAGATTGGAGCTTACAGAGGTCTTCCAAGTTACTGAAGCCTAGTAGCAGACCCCTTTTACAGTCTTGGCAGTTGGTGTTTGGAAGAGCAGTATCAGTTGAGATAAAATTAACAAAGTACAAAAAGATAGTACTGGCTAAAAATGGGATATATTAAAATGGTTCTGATAGAAAATAATAAATCTTTTTAATGAGTTCTTATAAAATAAAGACTATCTAGGAGATATTCTCAACCCTTTAAGGAGAGAGGAGTAGTGTAAAGAGACTTGGGTTCTTATTTTGCCTTTATCATCTACTGCATGTCCTTGAGCACATTAGTGAGTCTCTGAGTTTCAATTTTATAACTGTCACAATAAGGAGAAAATTCTTCTGTCATTTTGTAGCCATGAAAGGAAATGCGATATGTAAAAAGTCTAACTTAATGCCTGGTAAGTACTTAATAATTATTAGCTTCCTTTAGTACACATATGGTAAATTTTAGTTTCTACGTCCACCATCACAGTGTTGTTTAGTGCCACTGACAAAATTAAAATGCTGTGGAAAGGGACTGGAGCAGTGACTCGGCGGTTACGGTGCTTCCCTGGCTTGTGCAAGTATGTGAGTTCAAACCCCAGCACCACATACACAACGAAGTGTCTGAGCAATGAAAGCCACATGAAAAACTAAATAAAAATTGCTTCTCTCTTTCTTTCTCTCTCACGGTCCCTTCTTTCTTTAAAAAAAATGCTATGGAAAATGGTGAAGATTTTCTCCTTTGTTCTGCAGAGTGCACAGGGTTCTCCATCCGTCCTGTGGCTGGTTACCTATCACCAAGAGATTTCCTCTCAGGTCTAGCCTTTCGAGTTTTTCACTGCACTCAATATGTGAGACACAGTTCAGATCCCCTCTATACCCCAGAACCGTAAGTACTTCTACTTCAGCCATTCGTTCATTAGATAAATTATAAATAATAATGGTAACCCCCCATGGGTTTTGTGAGGATTAAATGAATTAGCACACGGAAAGCATTTAAAACAGTGTCTAACTCATAATACAAGTTCCATGCTCCATACAATTAGCCATTATTATAATTATTGATTGACAACCTATTAGGTGCCAGGTGGTGCTCTTTGCAAAGGGGGTGTAAAAAAGTCAGACAAAAATTCCTGCCTTTGTAGAGCTTGTATTCAAGAGGGGTGTATGAATAATAAATGAGTAAATGCATGCCTATGTTATACCAGGTGGCAATGTGCACCCTGGAGAAGAGTAAAACTAGGACAGGGGATGGAGCTGTGCATGTGGGTGTTGCTGTTTTGTGAAGGGTGATCAGGAAGGGCCTTGCTGAGAAGGCCACAAATGAGTAGAGACCTGGTTTGGGTTGGGTGGGAGACATGGGGATGTCTGTGGATAGCTGATGTGCACATATGCGTGTGAATCTGTGAGTGGCCAAGGTTTTGAACCAAAATCATTTCTTCATTTGATTAGTGTCCTTTGTGATCCATTACTACCTGATCAACTAGAATAAAAGTAAAACTGGCTTTTGATTTGATTGGTTGATCACGTATTTATGCTAAATATCACAGTGTGACAAATTTGTACCTCTGTTTCAGAGATACCTGCCATGAACTCTTAGGTCACGTTCCCCTCTTGGCTGAACCTAGCTTTGCTCAGTTCTCCCAAGAAATTGGCCTGGCTTCTCTTGGAGCTTCAGAGGAGGCTGTTCAAAAACTGGCAACGGTATAAATTTTGAAATAGCTATATAGTTCAGTAATTCTCAACTGGGTACATTTTATTTATGTGGTTTAAAAGTTACTATTTAAAATAGCCATTAGAAAATATATCTTTGCTGAAAATGTTTAATATATATAAATTTGAATGACATTAAAGGAAGCTGTACAATTTTAAAGCTCATGTCTCAAAAGGAGACATGAGCTTTAAAAAGGTAGAGAAACGCAAGGTTACTTTAATTCTAATTTGTATACCTTATGTTTTTCAATAAAATGCTAGTTGCTACAAAAATTATGTTAAACTTTTTTGAGTACTAGATACAGACTCTGTTCTGGAAATATAAAGATGAGTAAAGCCTAATTCCTGTTTTCAAGAAGCTTCTGTACTATATGAGGAGACTTTTATGTTTGAATGAGATAAAGCCTGTAGAGAAGTTCAGGCCAACTACTCCAGGAATGCAGGGAACAATTTGGAGGAGGTTTAATGGAAAAAGGACATGTGGACTAGCTGATGAGAAATGAGTAATGTTCTTATGTGCCAAGAAAGGAAAGATGAGCATCTCAGGATGAGGACACACAAGAAAAAATAAGGAGGTGCTTTCTACGTCTGGGAAAATGAGGAAACTGGAGCAGGTTGTGTGAGGGTGGTGGCTGATGTGAGAACTGCCAGCTGGTTGGAACAGTGGTGTGAGGACCCTGAGGGAGGGTCCCTGAGACCTTCCATAGGGTCCTTGAGGTAAAAATTATGCATAGATAAAAGATACAAAGTGCAGAGTGGATTTTCATGTTATAGAGTTCATTGGCAGATTTCAGATTACAGGTTGAAAATGAACTTTAAGAAAAGTACCATGTGCAGACTTTTAATGTAGTTCAATGAAGAATATCCATATTTATCTCAAAACCCTATTAAAATACCCAACCCTTTTCCAACTACATAACTGAAGATGAAGTTTCTTCATATACTTTAACCAAAACAACATATTGCAGTAGGTTAAATACAGAAGCAAATATGACCATCCATCTGTCTTCTAGCCAGACATTAAATAATGTCTCGCCAGGCATTAAAAAGATCTGTAACAATGTTAACCAGCTTGATTCAATCTTTTCACAATGCATACCGTATAATTATATGTGATTATATTTTGTAAAATATTTAAATTAAAAAAATTTATAACAATGCAAAACAATACTACTCTTCTTACTTTTTCAGTAAAATGTAGTTGTTTTATGAAGATGTTATTTATGTTATCATAAAATGGGGTTGCTATATTTCAAGTTAATTGGTAAACATTTAAGCATTTTTCTTGGTCTTAATTTTAATATGGTCAATATAACTAGCTGTAACTTACACATAAAAAATATCTTTGGGGTTCCCAGTAATTTTTAATTGTGTATAACAGTGTTCAGAACAAATTTGAGAAGTACTGATTTAGAATGAGATCAGATTGGGAAAGACTTGTGAACTAGTCTGGGGGTCATGGACTTTCTTCTGGGGATACTTTAAGTCAGATAGTAAGAGATGATTTTTTTTTCTTTTTGTGGTGCTGGAGATAAGTAGGCCTTGTGTGTGCTAGGCAAGTGCACAGATGAAATTTGATTTAAATTGAGCCATTCAGGATGTGAATGTAATATTAATGTCCTTTTGCAGTGCTACTTTTTCACTGTGGAATTTGGTCTGTGTAAACAAGATGGGCAGCTAAGAGTCTTTGGTGCTGGCTTACTTTCTTCTATCAGTGAGCTCAAAGTAAGACTGGTAAATCTTTGCACTTAACCATGCTTACCTAATAGAATTGATACAACTTGAAATAGTTCCTGTATTTGAACAAGGGCTTACTATGGAAAATACTTGGAGTGGAAGTAAACACAATTTGAAGACTTTTTTCTGTTTCCCAAGTTTTATGAATACAAACATACATATATAGATATAGAAGATATATATACACACACACATACATACACACACAAACATGTATGTAATATCTTCTAAATAAAAACTGCTTTTAAAGCTTTACTTAAAAAGTCTTGCTGTTTCCTCCCCATGTGTTACACTAGCAGTAACATCTCTAATTTCTAGGGAATTATTTGGGATTTTTAATTTATCCAGTGAGTGAAGAAACTTGTTGAGCGATATCTGCCTGTGTCCAGGGTACTGTCCTGCTCTGAAGGAGCCTGCCACCTAGTGGTAGGTGTAAGTCAAACATAAGAATAACTATTGCCACCTACTGTTGGGTAGAAAGTGGGTGCCATAATGCAGGTACCTACAAGGAGGAGAGAGTTAGAATAAAGCTACAGAAATGATTGTGAGACTTTTTTGTGGAAGAGCAAGACATTTGTTTTGCTGGGGTATAGTATAGAGACATAGGAAATGTTTCAAATTGTAGGTCGGGACCATTGCATAAATAAAGTTTGGAGGTGTGCCAATTCTGGCAATCGTGTGATCTATGAAAATAGATAGCATTCTTTGATCCACTGATTCTTTGTCCTCTAGCATGCACTTTCTGGACATGCCAAAGTAAAGCCCTTTGATCCCAAAGTTACCTGCAAACAAGAATGTCTAATTACAACTTTTCAAGATGTCTATTTTGTATCTGAAAGCTTTGAAGATTCAAAGGAAAAGATGAGGTAAGGTATATATATTCCCTATGCCTTTATTTTCTTCTGAAAAATATAGGTCCAATGATGGTAAAAAGTTACAGAAGTGATCAACTAGATAATTAGGAACTCACTAGGAGCCTTTTGCCTATGACACAATTCCCTTTCATGACAAATATTTAGAATATGCTATTATGATATTAGTTGATTGCAAATATAAATCAGATACATTGAAAAACTAGCTTCTTCCCATTCCTTCCCATAGGAGAGTTTATAGTTTAGTAGACCAAATAAACTC